>JAHBCN010022035.1:0-13671 GCA_019359885.1 Listronotus oregonensis | reverse complement strand
TTAAAATAATGGAGAATTCGCGGCTTTCTATTGTTTTGGTTCTTGTGATTTTTTTTGCTATGGTTTAACAACTATTTGGATTGAAAATTTTTTTGGTTTTTATTTAAATTTCCCCCAAATAAATTAATTTGTGCAATTATATTTAAATCATAAAAAAAAAAATCACTTGTTAAGTTGATTTGGGAAACATTTAATATCTTATTAAATAAAACATTTGGTGTATATATTATCTTTTCCACTTTTTTCCCAACTCTCAAAAGACCTTACTTTTAAAAAAAATTTTTTATTAAACGATTAGTATTATAAATATGTAAGTTGACATACGTAAACCGTTTTTTTTTTGCGAGGATAGGCGGGTTAAACACGGTTAGAATGGTGGGGGAAAGAACTGCTATCAACCAGTAGTTAAAAAAGGTAAGTCGCGAAAAAATCCTTACAGTCAAAAAAGTTTAAACACCCATTATCATGAGAACGAAGCCTTTCTGGACCCACGATTATATGTTTTTTTTTTAGTTTTTTAGATGTAAAATCTAAATTGTCATTTCAACATTCTGTAATACCGTGATACTATGCCCTTTGGAAATTAATAGCCAGGTAAAAGGGGGACCATTGTTCCCTTAAGGCATTAAAAAAAATTTACTAAATGGTTATTCGATAATTTTTTTTACGCCGTTTGCCGGCAATATGTGTACAGAATCGTAATATTAGGGAATGACGGATATCAGTGTTTGACGCCTACATATATAATTTTTATTTTTTAAGGTACAGATTCCTAGACAAGAAATTACCAGGCGCCACTGCAAAAATCGTGGTTAGAAAAATGTTAATTGATCAGTTTATTTTTACTCCTCAACTATTGGCCATATTTTATATCAGTAAGTATATTTTATTTCTTTTAGTTTCAGAATTATCTTACAGAATGTTTAATGTCGTAAAAATGTATTTACGTACAAAAATTGACAAACTTTATGAATACAAACATTAATTATTATTATGGAGTGAGTAGTCCCTAACCTATGAGACGAAATATAGCTTAAAAATAAATTCCTTATACTGGGTCCGGAACAAGAAAAAAAAAAAACAAAACATATATGTTCCAAGACAAAGTGGGTCCAAATCCAACACATTTTCTGCAACAGTTTTGTATTTTTTTGTTTTTGTTTCTTAATTTTGGGACTTTTGACTGTTTCGTCTCGGGTCAGTAAAGATCAAATAGTCTTTGTCTTGTATCCACATATTTTGGATTGTAACATATATTGACTGGACTAATACTTATTAGTGTATTCCTTTTAAATTGTAAAACCGTTTTTAAAATGTCAAGCAGTGTTTCTTTTACATTAAAGTCATTTTGTCCATTCTTGACTGTTCAAAGAAAGGACAGAACGGTTCTATAACTTAAAAAAACCTTTTTTGGGGGGCCCCCTTTTTCCAAAAAAAAAAATTTTTTTTTGGTTTTTTAAAAAAAATTTAAAAGGGGGTTTTCCCCGGGGGGGCCCCCTTTTCCCCCCCCCCCAATTTCCCCCGGGGGGGGGGGAAAATTTTTTGGGAAAAAATTTTTTGGAAAAAATTTTTTTTTTTTAAAAACCCAAAAAAAAAAAATTTTTAAAAAAAAAAAAATTTTTTAAAAAAAGGGGGTTTTTTTAAAAATTTTTTTTTTTAAAAAAATTTTTTTAAAAAAAATTTTTTTTTTTAAAAAAAAAAAATTTTTTTTTTTTTTTTCCGGAAAAAAAAAAAAATTTTTAAAAAAAAATTTTTTTTTGGGAAAAATTTTTAAAATTTTAAAAAAAAACCCCCCTTTTTTTTTTTTTTGGGGGGGAAAAAAACCCCTTAAAAAACCCCTTTTTTTAAATTTTTTTCCCCCCAAAAAAAAATTTTAAAATTTTTTTAAAAAAAACAAAAAAAAATTTTTTTTTTTCCCTTTTTTTTAAAAAAAAAATTTTTTTTTTTTTTTAAAACCCCCAAAAAAATTTTTTCCCCCCTTTTTCCCCCCAAAAAAAAATTTTTTAAAAAATTTTTTTTTTTCCTTTAAAAAAAAAAATTTTTTTTTTTTTTTTAAAAAAAAAAAAAAAAAATTTTTTTTTTTTTTTTAAAAAAAAAAATTTCCTTAATAAAACCATTTTCCCCTTTAAAAAAAAAAGTTTTAAAAAAAAAAAAATTTTTTTAAAAAAAATTTTAAAAAAAAATTTTTTTTTTAAATTTTTTAAATTTTTTTTTTTTCAAATTTTTTAAAAAAAAATTTTTTTTTTAAAGGGGAAAATTAAATTTTAAAAACCCTTTTTTTTCCCCCTTTTTTTTCCTTTTTTTTTTTTAAAGTTTGGGGGTTAAAATTTTTTTTTAAAAAATTTTTTTTTTCCAAAAATTTTTGGTTTTTTTTATTTTTTTTTTTTTTTTTTTAATTTTAAAAAAATTTTTTTTTTTTTTTAAAATTTTTTTTGGGTTTTTTTTTTTAAAAAAAAAAATTAAAACCAAAAAAATTTTTTTTTTTTTTTTTTTTTGGGTTTTTTTTTTTTTAAAAAAATTTAAAATTTTTTTTAAAAAGTTTAAAATAAATTTTTTCCCTTTTGGGGTTTTAAAATTTTTTTTTACTTTTTCCCCCCCCCCTTTTTTGGGGTTTTTTTTTCCCCCCCAAAAAAAAAAAAAAACCCCCGGGGGCCCCCGAAAAAACCCCCTTTTTTTTAAAATTTGGAAACCCAAAAACCCCCCCCAAAACCCCCCCAAAAAAAATTTTTATTTTTTTTTTTTAAAAATTTTTTTTAAAAAATTTTTTTAAAAAAACCCTTTTTTTAAAAAAAATTTTTAAAAAAAAAAACTTTTTAAAAAAAAAAAATTTTTTTCAAAAAATTTTTTTTTTTTTTTTTTAAGGAAACCAAAATTTTTTTAAAAAAAAAATTTTTTAAAATTTTTTTCCCCAAAATTTTTTCCCCCCCTTTTTTTTGGTTTAAAATTTTTTTTTTAAAAAATTTTTTTTTTTGGGGGAAAAAAATTTTTTTTTTTCCCAAAAAAATTTTAAAAAAAAAAATTTTTTTTATAACTACATATCTCTTTTTTTAAATCTTGGTCTCATCCAAAAAAGTTTACATTTTCTTTTCATAACAGTAGATGGTGAGGATAGAAAGATAAAGCTACTGGTTGCTATAAATAATAAGTCTTCATCTTCTTCTTGGTGGAACCGAAACTGCCACATGTTACAAAACTACTTCAAAATAATTTAATTGAACTTTACTGTTATATTCGTCTTTCTGGTGTGAACAGTTTGTCGCGATTTTGTTTCTTTAGGAAATGTTTTTTGTCCCAATTTTGGCGTTATTTTGTTTAAATATTTTGTTAAAGTAAATACGTTTTATAGTTTTGTGACAGCTTCATATTTAGATATTTTTGTTGGGAGTACTCGCCTTGAAATTTTCTTTAAATATGACCACTTTAATTCTGGTACCGGGGTATAGCGACTGAGCCTGCTCAGCCGTATTTACCCCTACGACTGGCAAATCGCTTGAAACAGAAAAAAGGAAAAAAAAACAAAAATTCAAAATACGTTTCGGTGGCGAGTCTACCACCTTACAATATAAACGAAAACAATACAAATGTTATTTATAAGATCCCTTGTGATTTTAATAAATTTAATATGGGTAAAACTTCCAGACCATTAGCTTAACGCATAAAAGAATAAAGAACATTTCCGGAATTCCAGAAAACAAAAATCTATCAACGCGCATTTGATAACAACCACATAATTAACTGAAATGTTTCTAGTATTTTAGCAAAGGAAACTTGTTTAAAAGAACGTAAAATAAAGGAAAGTACATTTATATTATTAAATAAAGATAAATGTGTAGCATCAATATCTGTTAATTTAAATAATACATGGTTATCTTTGCCTGATGCTGAAGTAATTTTAGGTAAACTTAAAACCAATTAACACACCACCTTTTTTGTCTTTTTGAAACTTATAGATATACACGTAAATACAAACTAATATATCATTTATGACAAAACGTCATAAATATTAAAAAGTTTTTAGAGTTTCCTTAATTTTTAACAAAATTTTAAGAAATTTGATTTTAATTTCTATTTTATTTTTCATTTATGTTAGCCTTACATAAGTATTCTGAATTTTTTTTGGTTTTTTGGGAGGATTTTTTCTTTTTTCTGTTTCAGGCGATCTGTCAGTTCATAGGAGCTGAACAGGCTTCAGTCGCTATACCCCGGGACCAGGACCGAAGTGGTTCCATTTTTTAGCAAATATCAAAGCTAGTATTCCCAACAAAAAAATTAAATCCTGTTAAAGTTTTGTCTGCTTGAACTGGACCCGCGCGGCCTTACATATAGTAATGCCACCGAGAGCCTTTCTCTCGTCGATTGGCGTAGTAAAAAGTGGCAAGTGGCAGATGGTTGTATTCATGTCTTTCTTTTGAGCCAAAACAGAACATTTTTACCAAAACGAGAGAGCTTTTTTCTCTTGAGTCCAGGAAACGAGGTGACACTATCTATAGTCCAGTAACTGAAGACCTGAAAGTACCCAAAGCTGTAAATAAATCTGTTTCATTTGTGGCGCAATTCTTAGGTCTTCGTGGATGCTTTCGAGCAAGAAAAAGTTTATCACGATTCCGACGTGGAAACCCGCTGAAAATGGCCCCCCAAAGTCCCAAAAATGAGTTTCTGCGAATATCTTCCAAAATATGCAAATTAAAGAATTTTTGTTTAGACAAAAAATGAAGATTACCTCAAAATCTACAAAAATGGTCCTTACCATTTTTTCGCAACACCAATAATTTTCGCAAAAACGGCCGTCGAAAAATCCATAACATTTCACACTGGATAGGTATGGCTAAACGGCTAGAAAATGCAGATGGGCAAAACAATTTTTATCAAAACGCAAGAAAGATGGTGATGGAAATATTCTGGGATCATTAAACACTTGTTAAGGTCTCATTATAAAAAAGGAATGTTAATATCAAACCATTTTTTAAAAAAATATCAATAAATTAATGGGGATACTCTCAAAATATCATGAAAAAAAACTTTGACCGCTTTTTTTAATACTCTAGGAAAATCAGAATGACCCAAACTTATATGAAATGATAGGTACAGTTTTCCCAATCCGATGACATTTAAATGATTAAAAAATGTACATTATTGCCCGAGCAATGGAACAATTTGTCCGCCCGCTTATAAGTGAATCCATGAAGATAGCGGCATTCTAGCGGTAGAGCGGCTGCTGATGACCTTAGAATTGCTCCACAAGGAAAAACTGTATAGATTGTAATACAGCTTTGTCCCTTCATTTACTGGACTACCATTAGTGTGTTTGCATTTTACATTAATGTGTAGTTTATATTACTAAAACATTAGATTATCTGTATTGATACAAATATGTTTTGTGTTTTAGCAATGAGTATTTTAGAACGCAAGCCAGATCTTCTAGAAGAATGTAGGAACAAATTTGGCCAAACATTTCTAGCAAATTGCATGTTTTGGTTACCGACGCAAGCAGTAAACTTTTCCCTAGTTCCTAGTGTATACAGAGTAACCTATATTGGAACGTGCTCGTTTGCATGGATTAATATTCTTTGTTGGTTTAAGAGACAAGAAATTACTTCTGGGATTGATAAACCCGAAGTTGTACAACTGACTGCCGATAGTACCGAGTAGTATAATTAAGTGAAAATGTTTTTTTTTAATATATTTTTTTGGTTTATGCAAAGAAAAGTGTTTTAAATTGGGTTTTTAAAACAGTTTTTTTATTATTGTGGGACCACATGGCACAGTGCTTATTATTTTAGGATGTATACAGTTCGTCGCATTTATATTTTGTGTATGCGTCATAAATTCAAATCTCACTTTACGATCAAAACTAACTTTAAAAAATTAAACTGATTTAATCTTTATGAACTTCATAATAACAACATATATTAAAATAAACTTTTCGGTCGGGTAAACAGTCGATTTTCATTTGGAGAAGGAAATATTTTGCGCATATTTTTACTTGTGTTATTTCAAGTTCCTAGCTGGTATCCGCTCTAACCCTTAAATCTTAAATGAGAACGGGGTAGGTAGGTAGGTTTAAAGTGAGTGGTTATAACACCCTTCCAGCGCGACCGATCGGTCTATTGTGGCTCACACCCTTTTATATTTCTCCCACCAGGTCCAGACTCCTAATAAATCTGATGATCCTGATGGGAGAGAGATCTTTCACCTCCCACGGCAACAAGGTGTCGAGGATTGCGAATCTTAGTCTCGCTATTGCTGGACACGAAAACAGTATGTGTTCTGCCGATTCATGCCCCTCCATGCACATGCGGCATTTGGCGTCTTTCGCTAGGCCGATCTTGTGCATTTGGTATTTTAATCTGAAGTGTCCCGTGTACAGTCCCCCTAGAATTTTAAGGTGTACCCTTGATTGTGTTTGAGACCCGGAAGTCCATGCCAGTACCGAAGATTTTCTCTGTGTCCAAGCTTGATATGAACTGCTTGGCCGTTCCATGAGATATACCGATGATCGGTTCCGGCCCTGTAAATTTTGTTTTCTTTTGGCAAGGCGGTCTGCGGATTCATTACCCTCTAGGCCGGTGTGTTGAGGTATCCACAGTAGTGTAACCTTACTGTTTTGACCCAGTTTGGTCAGCGCATCCTTGCAATTTCAGACGGTTTTCGAATTGCATCGGCTGGATTCAAGAGCCTTAAGAGCTACTTGACTATCGGAGAATATTTTAACTGTCTTACGTGTGCAGTGCCGATCAACCAGCGATCTAGCACACATCTCAATAGCAAATACCTCCGCTTGAAATATGGTTGCAAGAGTGCCCAGGCTAAAGGAAAACTCTGCCCTTGGCCTCTATCCATATATTCCAGCTCCAACACCGTCCTTGGTTTTCGAGCCATCGGTGTACCAACAGATGTCAGCCCGGAGCAGGTCGACTTCAGTTGTGGTTAGACTACACTGTAGGGCCGGTTGTAATTGGTTGCTGTAGGCATTATGTCTGAGGGCATTCCCAGTCTGTCACAGGTCAGGACATTTCTGAGGAGACTGGTCCTCTCCATATGACACGCCTGCGGTTTGTTGCTGACCGCTTATGAGAACGGAGAGTCAAGACCTCGTTTTAAAAGTTATCGAATTTTTAACACAACTTTACTAAATTTAGTGCATAGTTTTTAAAAAAATACAATTTAAATTTGTTAAATAAAAACAATATTAAAATATGATATATATCAGATTTCGTCTAACAACTATACAAACAAACGCCCCGATATAAATGAGTATTTTGGTCAGACCAATACTGACAGTAATTATGATTAACAGTCAACATGGGTGAAATTGTTAAGCTTTTAAATTCTTCGAATAATCTTATTTCAGAGTCTATTTGATCAATTGGCACCTAACATAGGGTTATTACTAACGTAGCTCAAGTTAGATTCCATTGTTTTGTATAGCACTATATCTTTATCATTCGTTTTTAATTTGCTTCTGTTTATGTCTCCCTTAACTTGACTACAAATTCAAGAACGTTTTTATTTTTTAACGTTTAGAGTCCTCGAGAGCAAGCACAGCTAATTAATTTTAAAAAATATCATACAGGTGCGGATCCAGCCCTCAAAAAAGGTTTTGGACACAGCCACCCAAAAATTGGCCAAGTGCGAGTCGGAGTACGAACTCATTAATGAAGAATCATGGACTTACCTACGTTTTGAACGATTTTTTAATTTGATATTTTTTTCATCTTCAAATGATAACATTGATTAAAAAAAACTAAATTAAACACTATTTTACATCAAATAACTTTATCAAAAACTAGCAACATGTCCCGGGTTCACACGAGTGGACATTTATTTTTAATAGCTGATGTAACTCAATCAGTAAAATGTAGTATTCTAACAGTAAAAAATTTTGAAATTTGTTCACATAAACTCAATATTTGTTACAAACATCCAAAAATACAAATCCTCTATAATACTATAGTTTATTATACAGGGTGTTAGGGAAATTGACCGAATCCTTCATACCATGGTATGAAGTCTATGCTCTAAGTCTATGGACTTAGAGCTATGACCACCAATCTGAGCAACTTTCCCAAAGAAACCATATACCAGAAAGATGGTTTCTTTGAGAAGCTTAAAGCGTAAGCTTAAATTTGTAATTTATTTATTTATCTATGCAGTATACAACGCGTCATGGAGGACCAGTATGGGGATCTCCGAAACGGTAAGAGATAGGTGGGTAGTTTAAATTTGGCAAAGTTGCGTATTAGAAAGCCTAATAATACACCGTTGAAAAATTTAAGTTATATTTTGTACTTTCGGAAATATGGCGAAAAAACGGAAATTCTCGATTTTCGTTTTTATTTTTTTACTAGTTTATTTCAAAAGTTAGAAAATTCTAAATACACATTCTTATTGGAACTTTTTGCGCTTCTTCTATAGGCGAAGTCAAAAAATTCTTCCGACTTTTCGTTTTCCTTGAACCATCATCAACTTTATTTTTTTAAATACGACCTTGGACTTTTTATTTAATTTTTTTGAACCCTTTTTATTTCAGTTACAAAAATATATAACACTTAATATTTATTTAACAACTATGGAACGCCCTTATAAGAAATCATGTGCGTTTCTTGTCTAACTGATTGTCACTTATGGAAAATATGTTTATTTAACAGTAAATATTATATTATTATATATAAAGTGTTACACATTATTATTTGAGTGTCGTATTTAAAAAAATAAAGTTGATGATGGTTTAGCAAAAACGAAACGTCTTAAGAAATATTTGACTTTGCCAATAGATGAAGCGCAAAAAGTTCCAATAAGAATGTATTTTTGATTTTTTCTAACTTTTGTAATAAACTCCAAAAAAATATTTAAAACGAAAATCGGGAATTTTAGATTTTTTGCCATATTTCTGGAAGTACAAAATATAACTTTAATTTTACAACGGTATATTATTTAGCCCAATGCGCAATTTTGCCAAATTTAAACTACCCATCTATCTCGTACCGTTTCGGATATCCCCATAGTGGCCCCCCTTATCTTGGACACGTTGTATAGTATGAGTAAATTCTTAAATTACAAATTCAAGCTTAATTTAACGATTATCGAGGCTAGTTCTCTTAAATATATAATTTTTATTTGTAATTTAAGCATTTATCTATACTACATACTGTAAATAAATGCTTAAATTTTAAATTTAAGCTTACGCTTCTTTTCTGCGAAAACATTAATTATTTCGTCGGACATCAAGGTGCACGATGTGCACATCTCGATGTATATTTAGGAGATAATCTTCCCTGTGCCATTGAGGCGCGCAACCAAGATTCGACTCTACGGAGAGTTGAAAACGATCTTTCCGTGGTAGCTATGCTGACCGGAAATTTAGCTATCGACTCTGGTATAAGCAAATTATTTTGAGATTCTCTTCTTCATTTGGTCATCCAGAGTTGGTATTCATTTAAAATTGTAAATTCATTATCGCTAATGAACTGGCGGTACATGTGAAACGCTCTTTTCACTTTTACAATATCGATATCCAAATTCCTGTCAATTGGGATAGGTATAAAAAATCCCAAATATAAGAGGTAGAGTACTTTCCGAGATAATCTGTCTTTCAAATCATTAATAATTGAATCTAATAAAGGTATGTATACTGATCTCCGAAAGTTCTCTTTTACCGATTTCGCCTTATAATTAGACCTGTTTGTTTGCTCCGAAATTGTACGTGGGGATTTTAATGTAACATCCAACTGTATTGCTTGCTCTGTCGCCTCTGCAAATAATTGCTTAAATACAGAATCAGCGTTTTGACGTTTCGATCGTTATACTTCTATATAAACATTTTTATTATCAGCCTATCGATCTCAATAGACCGTGAAAGTGAGACTTTATCGGTTACAACTAGTGAATTATGGTTGTGTGGATGCCCACAGTGCCCACAACGGTGGATCCGCGCCTGTAATCATACCCACGAAGCAAAAAATCATCCTTATTACGTTACATTTATGTTTTCTTCTTCCTTTGTTACGTTAATCATCTTGAAACAATAACAGCGCCTTAAACCTAATAGTTTCGTTATATTTCCTTCAACTTAACAAAATCGTAGTTACGTTAAAAATACAACGTTCTAGTTCGAAACTTAAACGGCCTTGTTATGTATTTTGCATTGCTTAGGCCTGACACATTTTCTGAAACATGCACGTTGTATAACTTGCGTTATAAAGAGGATTTTCTAAGGATTTAAATAGACGGTTTTGTTATGTTGATTATAAACAAACTAGTGTCTTGTAATATTTCCGTTATTTAGTTAACACTATAAGATCTTTTGGATCCATAATGTGTGGTTTATGATAATAATATAGAATGTTTAATTAAGTATGGTCGTAAATCGTATTTTGTTAACAATTTAATGTACAGCTTTAAAATAAGAATTAGTATTATGAAGATGGCTTTAAGTCACTAAACGTATTAGGTTGGCGACTTTATCACTAGGAGGCGCACGATACCAAGTATATTAAAAAGAGCACACTTTTTATAAAAATGTTGATATCAAAGTAATCAATCACCGAAATTACTAAACGATTTTTCACTTCTTTCCGCATATATTATTTTCTGTTAAACTTCTAAAGTGGGCGAAAATTTACTTTTATGCAAAAAAGCACTGACAAAGAGATAAACATATTTTTTAAAAGGTATGCTGGTCAAATAAAAAAGATTTGATTAAATATTCTTTTGTTTACGTTTTGTAAAACTAAAACTGTCTATCGTTTATTAAAACCTCAAGAAATTATTTAATTAACAATATTAAAAAATTGTATACCTCAAAGTTTTAGCATTTTTATGTATAAAAGTAAATGTTGCGTCCACTCTTTTATTAAAGATGCCACTAAGAAAATATGGATGCAAAAAATTGTTGTAATAAATCGCCTGTTAATTTTGATAATAATTTTTTCGTCCACCCCAAAATAGTACAATAGTTTCCAAGATACAACCAGTGACAACTGACTATCCCCAATAAAAAAATTCTGATATAAACTATAAGAAAAAATTTATTCATAAAAATATCTGATGTCTACAACTGTCCTTTCATATTCCCCAAATTTGTGTACAGACTATTTAATAGGGAAAGCTTATTTTCTAAATCTACACAAAGTATAATAGTTCATATATTAAAATATTCATATGGTAATGTTTATCTTTCTTAATTTTTATAAAAAGTCTTAAATATTTGTGATGTGTTAATATGAGTAATATTTAAAAAATAAATAAAAAGGTCTAAAATTAAGTATAAAAATTTCCTACATAATTTATAAATGTAAAAATTAACTGTATGTACATATATTTTTAATATCCATATTCTGTTCTATTTTTTCCTCCTAATTGCACCTGGAAAAAGAAAACTTTGTAAAATATTTGCCCCAAAACTTTTGGTTACTGACATAATTGCTTCATTAATTTAAAAAAAAATTATATCGCAGGTTGGCAAAAAAAGCTGTATTTGCAGATAGTGTCATAGATACTTTATTTTCCTTATATAAAGGATAAAACCTGGTTATGGCTTAAAAGCCTACAATTTTTTTAAAACATAGTCGGAATTTTTTCTAATATTAGCTACTCGATTAGCCATTACTAAATGGTAGAGTAAACTACTGATAAACCACCCAATTTTGAAAAAACATTTAGAAACTTTGTACTATATTGTTATTTTGCTTTTATTTGATAAACAATCCAAATAAAAATTCAGTTTATCCCTTAAGGAAACTTTTACTTACAGTTATACTAGTTACTTCACTCAAGCATGTTAAACCTATGCCTCTCTTTTTAACTGCCGATCCACTTTCTGATTAGTTGTTATTTGAAAACAGACTGAACTGCATCTACAATTTATTTCATAATTAATTTTCTAATAATTCTATTATTATTATTAATGTGTCAACTGTCTAATATCAGGGCCTCTAAAAATGGTAATTGTTTACAAGTGGGGTCAACCCTATTTTTGGCCATATCTAGATGAAAAATTAACATTTTTTATATATTTTTTTAATCTGCTTGTTTTTATGGCGCATTTATGAAAAAAAATGTCGTAGATGGAAAAAAAACTTATTCAGCTTTCTTTTTGGTATTCATGTTTTTCTATTTTATATTTGTTTTTGATATATATTTTCTTAAAAAGTACATTAAAAAAGAAATATTTGTAAAAACTAACCGCAACTAACCAAAACTCATTTCGACATCGATTTTTATGTCATTCTTGGATTACGAAAAAAAAAACAATAAGCTTGAAGACAATAAGAATAAAAGTTATTTAAGATTATTTGCAAAAATAACGATTTTTTGAACTTTCGAAGTTGATTTTTTAATTAAAATATTAATTTTTTGGTATTTTTGCTATCATAACCATAAATCCGCCGTAAAAACAAAAAATTAAAAAAAAATATAATGATCCATAAATGCATCTATTTTTTATGGCCAGAAATAGGGTTGACCGCACTAGTAAATAATTACCCTTAAAATTACAAAATATAATACATCACAGTAAATGCTTTAAGTTACAACCAAAGTATAAATCAGTCTTTCTCAAAGTGGGCGATAACGCCCCCTTGTGGGCGCTGGAGGCCTAGAGGGGGGCGGTAAGGGACCCAGAAAAAATTGGGGGGCGCTGATTTGATTTTGGGGGGCGATGGGTGATTTGTAACGTTAGCTACTTCATATTTTAAAATTCAATGAAATTAAAACCTTTCACTACACAGCATCCATTTATTAGTTGATATATAAAAAATTTAATATTTTAATGCTTCACAACGCTTTTTATGTTAAGATATTTAGTAATAGGTATCAAACACTGAAATATATTCGTGTCTTCAAGGTCGCAGCTGAGGTGCCCACCTCCGAAGACCGTGTTAAAAATATGTATATATTGTTGCGGCCCAACGAGCATTTGCCGAACGCGGGATTTTTTTATGTACCTAATCTAGTAAAATTAAAAAAAAAATAAAATTAAGCTTAGAATGTTTAATTATAATTTTACGTTTGGAGCAAACAAATATTGGACGATTTATTTGTGCAATCCTGTATTTTAGTCCGTCAACGTTCGTCGGTCCGTGTTTTCGGAGTGCAGGTGCCCAAATACACAGCCGCGGCTTGCGACCGTCCGGCGACTGATGACTAGAGGTGTGTTGTTCGTGAAGGATTCGTTCAAAAAGAACGAACGTTTTTGACCCACTTGCTGGATCGCTCTGGGTGAATAACGAACCTAGTTTTGTTTTTGTACTCGTATTGTCGG
Source organism: Listronotus oregonensis (assembly GCA_019359885.1). Classification (NCBI taxonomy): domain Eukaryota; kingdom Metazoa; phylum Arthropoda; class Insecta; order Coleoptera; family Curculionidae; genus Listronotus; species Listronotus oregonensis. The sequence continues at coordinate 410 of JAHBCN010022035.1, read as the reverse complement.
TTCGAATCAGTTTTGGCTATATACCTATTTGGCTTAAAAAACTTTTTTCTTTGTTTTAACTATTTTTTTTTACCAAAAACTTAATTTGGAGGTTCATTTGTAGGTTTTATTGATTTAGTTTTTAAAAATTTTATTTCAAATATGTTTTTAAAATAAAATTATTCCAAAAAAAATACATGGAAATAATTTCTTTATTTAAGAAAACTATCACATTTTTGTTGAATTCATTACCGATCGAGTCCGACCGGCATGGCATCATAATTTAAATGAATCGGTTGGGTCGAATCTTTTCAAGTGAATGCATCAAATGAATTGATTCAGTAAAAAGATTCGAACTTTTCACCTTAGACGTGACGTTTCGCCGCATGCACGCATCTCACTCGCTCGCCCTCTCGCCACTCTGCCCGCTA
>JAHBCN010022034.1:0-13712 GCA_019359885.1 Listronotus oregonensis | reverse complement strand
CCAAATTATTAATATCTCGAATAGCGTTATCGTAGGTAAAATATTAGTGTTTTCGATATTTTACTACCTCTGGGGAGGCAAAAAGTATAAATTTTATGAAAAGAAATTAATTTGGGGTGAAATTCAATGTTTGTCATCAATTTGTTTCGTATTAGAACTGTCTAATGTATGTTTATCTTTTAAAAAATTTAATTTTACCTAAAAATCAGATTTTTTTAAAATGTTGGGCTCTTGGGGAGGCAGAAAAAACATTCACAAAAAAAATTAAAATTTTAATGTTAGAACTAACATACGCATATTTTGCGCGCTATTACAAGAAAAATTTTTTTAATTTTAAATTTTTCGCTCCACCCTAATATTCAGTAGAAGGTGGCATAAGCCTATTTTACGAAAGGGAAAAAGAATTGTCCAAGATTTAATGGCCGTTACTGTACATTTCCTAGGTTTTAAGTAACAACACACCCCAAAATTAAACTCGACAAATTAAACAATGTATATTCTTAGGATTATAAATTTGTCAAGAACATCAGCTCTTATTTTAATAAAATCTATTTTCAGAAATTAATACCCATTATGCTAGATAAATTCACTTTCTCCCAAAAAATAGATATCTTAATAGTTTTTGGTTGTGTGCCAGTTGTTCCCCATTCCTAAGCGCCTCTTCCTGTTTCTATGTGGGTTGGATTTTTTTGGCTCAACAACAAAAATACAAATTTTTAAAATTTTATGGTGGTTTAGCTTTTGATTTTTACATATATTTTAAGCACCGAGCTGAAAAATAAAGGCGTCGTCCAACTTGGGCCCAAAAGGAAATACAATTTTATTGCCCTCGAAAACACAACTCGGCCCTGTGCAATAATACCTTCTTGAAATTAGGACTTTTTTTATTTTAAGGCTTTTGATTTTTAAAGGATTTTTCCATATACATTTTTAAAAACCGAGTTGGAAAGAAAGGGCGTCGTCCCTTTCCCAAAAAAGATATATCAAAAAATAAGATTTTATTGCTCTTTAACAACAGAATAACTCGGCCCAATGTGTAATAATACCTTATTGGAATTAGGACTTATTTAATTATGGGGTTTAAGTTTTCTGTTTTTATAGGATTTTTCCCATTTTAAGCACCGAGCTGAAAAATAAGGACATCGTCCAACTGGACCCAAAGGAATATATCAAAAAATTAAATTTTATTGTCCTTTGAAAAATGGTAACTCGGCCCGATGTGATAGAAATATTAAGAACTTCCTAAAATCGGGACTTATTTGAATATAGGGTTTATCGTTTAGCTTTGATTTTTACAGAATTTTTCCATACATTTTAAGCACCGAGATGGAAAATAATGGCGTCGTCCAACTTGGCCCCAAAAAAGGTTATATCAAAAAAATAAAATTTTATTTTGCTTTAAAAAATGCGTAACTAGGCCCGATGTGATAGAAATATTAAGACCTTCTAAAAATGGAACTTATTCGAATGTGGGGTTGGTTTTGTTTACTTTGTTTTTTAAAAAATTTTTCCATACATTTTAAACACCGAAATGGAAAATAAGGGCGTTTAATCGGCCCCAAAAAGGGATATATATTAAACAAATAAAATTTTGTTCTTCCTTTAAAAAATGCATAACTCGACCCGGGGTGGTATTAAGAACTTCCTAAAATCTGGACTTATTTGAATATGGGGTTTATCGTTTAGCTTTGATTTTTACAGAATTTTTCCATACATTTTAAGCACCAAGATAGAAAATAAGAGCGTCAACAACTCGGATTCAAAAAGGGATATATCAAAAAATAAAGATTTTATTGCCCTTTGAAAACAGCGTAACTCGGCCCAGTGTGCAATAAACCTTCTTGAAATTAGGACTTATTTAATTTGGGATTTATCGTTTAGCTTTAATTTCTACAGATTTTTTCCATACATTTTAAGCATCGAGCTGAAAAATAACGGCGTCTTCCAACCCTGCCCCAAAAAAATCAATAAATTTAAAGAAAAAAATCTATTTTAGGGTCTAAGATGGGCGTTTTAAAAGATCGATTTAGATTTGGACCAAGATGGACAAAATATATAAGTCATCCTGACCCTTCGAGCCTAGATGGACAATTCCATGGTCATTCTTTGGGTTTTTAAAAAAAAAATCAGGATTATATTTACCTCCCACCCCCCCCTTTTGTACTAAGAAACAGCGTCGTCGTATTTCGTCACTAATATCATTGCTTTTTTCATCATTCCGAACAATGCATAAACCTAAGCAACATACGCATCGAGATAAATACTGCAACGAGAAAATAGCTGGACCGTAATAAAAGCTGCCATTTGCGTAACAGGTGTTTGAAAACGGCTGAATAATGCTCGCATTAACACGATTTATCATTTTCTATTTGCCGATTCATAAACCGGCATAACTAACTATTACAACAAAACAATATGACCGGTGGAACAATGAGTTTCAATGCAGATTGCGATGGCTGGCGGATAAAAAATACAATATCAACGAATTATGACCGCTAATTTAATTTCGAAATCGACTGTATTCAAATTTTTGATTTAGATTAGTCATGAAACAATTTAATAAGCATTGGAAAGATTTTTTTTCTCTCTAGTTTATTGTGCAGAGTTTTTTATAATTGGGCATTTTTCTGTAAAATGGACAACTCACTGTCTCAGGCCGATATAATAAGAAAAATATAGTTAATTTTATCATTTGTACTCAACTTAAAAAGATAATTACCTAATTTACCGCTCCTCATCGCACAATATTTATTAAATAAAGTTTATTACATCATAAACGCTTTTTAATTCTCAAAAAACAGTCCCCTGCATGTCATAAAACAGTCGCCTGGTGTTTATTTTACAATTATTTAAAAAAAGATCTTACCTATAATATTTAAAATCCAATATACTTTTTACTGACAACAATGGGGGAATTTATTTTTTAATTAAATAATACACCTAAATACTTATTTTCCTAACAAGTGCGCAAAGTGATACTTTACCGCACGCGACTGCCGTTGCCCGAACGACGCGAAGCGAAGTTCGGCTAAGCAGTCAAGTGCGTTAGGAACAAAATTTTTCCTACGAGCGTCAGATAATACCAATATTAAAGCAATGATTATTTTTTAAATTATGTTTAATCTGAAAGAACTACTACAACATATTTATAAATGGGAATTTTTTGATAACATTTACAACAAAAGAACAGTTAGAGCATATTGTAAATTAATTGCAGAACCGTAATTTCATTTAATTTAGCGGGTGGCTTATGGAAGCGCTTATTGTACGGCTTGATAAAAGTTGCTTAGCTCAGGGGGAGTTGTTCATGGTCAATATTTTATTCGACATACCGTTTTCTGATTTGTGAATTCATCAATGTACCCTTTTCAGCTACAGCCGTTGATTTCCAGCCCCAGGTCGCTTGACATTGGTAATTCCTTTCCAGAATCCGCTAACAACATAGTCGCAGAGGATCGACGAAACCTATGTCCAGTGTACTCTTCTGGTTTTTTTTAATTTTAGGTATGCAGCAATTTCTGAAGGCATTTTACCTATTGAATTTATTCCCACACATTGCGTACTGCATGCTCCTTGTTTATACTGGACAAAAAAACGTCTGTGTGGGGTATGTGGTTTTCGCAAATTTGCATATTTACGGTACAATTGCAGATAAAGTCCGTTATTTTTTGAGACACTTCAAAGATTCTGGAAGTGTTATTTTTACTGTCAGGAATTTTCACCACTATCAAATTTTCATTATCCTGTATGTCATCAATCATTATTTTTGTTAAGTTTTTCTAGAAGCACCGGCTAAAAATTGAAACTTTTATTAGAAGGTAAATATTATTAGGTTTTGGTGTTTAAGTAGTGATTTGCAAATATGAACTTAAATCAATGTTCCTTTTCACTTTGAGGACACATTTTAACATAATACTTACTCCCCTAAAGTATTAGGTTTATATGTTTTGAAATCCGCAAAATACCGAGAACACTTCTTCTTTAATACTTTTGTCCCCTTGCAGGAGCCCAGTTTTCGAAATGACTATATTGATTCTCATATTTTTCACGAGATTTTGCTGGTAATAAATTCAAACTTAGCTATTTGCTGCATCCAGGATAGAATCTGGTAGCTCCTCATTGGAACTACTCATTTTAAATAATTATTTTTGTCGGATTTTTATTTAATTAAAAAAAGAAATACCCTTTTCATTAAAAATGCTTGTTTGTATTGAAATTCATTTGTGCAATTGCTTGTTCATATGGAAACAAAAAAAAAAATCTGACATGTGTTAAAATACCAAGATTACATATTGTTGCTTGACTTGTCATAATCATATATTATTATTATACTAAAAAAAAATTTTTTTTTGTGTTTTAGTTAAAATATTGAAAATTACAAAGTAACAAACAAAAAAGAGAATAAACTAAAACTTGCAAAGGCTTCGTATATTGCATGAAATAGCCTACAATTACTAAAATACATATAAATCTTGCTTACCTGTAAGACTTTAGAGTATTTTACTTTTCCGCACGGCGTGCAGAAAATTTCACTTTTCCGCACGTCGTGCAGAAAAGGCAAAATTTCGCACTAAATGCGTGCGGGTGGACTTTTCCGCACGCTCGTAGGAAAACAATTTATGTTAATTTTGTTACAAATTTTACACACAGTACCTGGCTCTTATATAAAACTGCCTCAATAACATTTAATCCAATTAATCTTAATTTCTACGGAATGCTTCGTATGCTTTAAAGTTTGTCCAATAATACTAACTAAATAAAATTAATTACCTATGAAAAAAACTAACCAAGGGACTGTTTGTCGAGACAAAAATAGGCTTAATTTGACCAGTTTACAAAAAAATGTCCAATTATAGAAAAACCAAAAAAAAACGACAAAGAATACAGATCACTTTCTTGAGCGGTAAGAAAAGGGTAATATTTAAAAATTAATAACAATTTTAATTTTTACAAAAAATCAATGAAACAAAGATTTAATGCATCCACTCGAGCAAATTTTTTTGGTAAATATTACTATTGTCTCTAATTTTAAGTTATCCTTTTCGTACCACGTACGTATAAAATCAGAATATCTCAAAAGTCGTAAAGTTATTCGAGTTAATTTAAGGACTTATTATTTTGTTCTAAGTGTACTAATTTTCATTTAAATAAAAAAATCGGATTTCAAAATAAAAGGAAAATCCCAATTTTAAAAATGCCTCTTTAACACGCATTGTATCTTAAAAATGAGACCTTTTGAGCTATCTTTATATAAAAAGTTTTGTCCTATTTTCAGGCAAAAAATGTTCAATTAGGCGATGGCATAGGTTGTTTAAATACCCTGTATATACAGGGGTTTCCTAAAAAAAATTTTGGAGGGTGATTCTTTTTATGAAAAGAAGTTTATATCTGCATATATTATGTCGAAAACGCTCCAAAATGCAGGATATTGAATTTTATTTTTTCCTGGTTTTTTGTACTATGGAGCATGTGTGCGTGACGTCACCAGAGGAAGGGTTATAGTCCGTGGATCAACAACAAACCTTTTTTTTCGTTTTTTTGTGTCAAAAACCATTATATGCTTGTGGTAAAAAATGCTTTAAAATTGTGTCAAAATGACTTTTTGTTTAGTTGTAAAATGTGGGAGCAACAAAAGCAACAAAAGCATCATACTTTAAATATCGGTGTTTTTAATCAATCACATAAGACAAAAAAAAACCTTACCTCAAAAAAATAACCCACTTTTAAAGAAAAATCCAAGTAAAAAAAGAACCGGGCAATAGGAAACAACTAAGAAAAAGCTCGCGAATATATCAAAATAACAAGTCCGCTAAAAAAGCACTAAAATGGACATTGTTGTTGATCCAGGAATGATGAAACGACATTTTTTTTTGGATGTCACGTGCCGCACATGATCAATTGGAAAATCAAAATGTCTTTGTTTCCTTAAACTTTAATACTTACCATATTTACATGAGAGCATATTTTGGTGTAAATAAAAATGTAATCGATGGACCAGGGGCGTGCGCATAGACCCAAGTATAATATTTTTAAAAATATAGGCACGCCACTGATATTTTTAAATTTGTTAATTTTATTATCTAATCCTTATTTAATACCTAACATAAGATGTTTTTAATCATTTTTTAGTTGCTGAGTTGGCTAGAAGAAAAAAAGGTATTTTATTAAAAATGTTTAAAAAATAAATCTATTTTCGATTTTTTTTTTAATTTTAGGGAATTTTGGAAATCTTTATTCGGAAATTTATTTAGACATAACTGGTTTCAAGAATAATCAAAAATAAATATTAGCACCTTAAAACTAATAAACAGTTTAAACATAAGTTTAAAAAAATAAAAACATTTCGATTTCGCGACAATAACAAATCGAAAAATAAAGGGTAAATTAGCAAAACTCAATAAAAAAAACTCTGGAATTTGTGGCGAATTTGTTGCTAATGAGTTGCTAAAATCAAATTTTGGGTCCCCGTTTAAAAAAATTTTGCTACATTGATATAAAGAAAGCAGGAATTTAAATAAATCGTTAGTTACCTGTCAACTGTATCACACGATTTTGTTGCTATAAATTAGCAATATTAAAATATTAGTTTTTTTTTTAAAACATGCTACTTAAACTTTATTTTTCATCAAGTCGTCAATGGCTAGGATTTTGTTGTTGTGCAGGCAAGCACCCCAATTACTCTTCTAGTACAAGCTTTGGCATCCCAACAAGTCAACTAAGGGGTTTGGGTTTTGGGAAATGTTCAATGCCTCCTAAACCTGGCTAACCACAACAAAGTTACATTTCCCCGGGTGCCAGGACACGGGGGGAAAACAAGGCAATGAAAATGCAGACTCCCTGGCCAGGCGAGGCTCGGCAGCAATGTTTGTGGGTCCTAACCCCCTTTTTTTTGGGAAAACCAAAAGCCTCGGTTCGTGGCTACATGACTCGGTGGATTCAAACACAACATCAGTCATACTGGAACCACACTCCAAGGCAACATCACAGTAAATCAATGTTGGACTCACCATCGAAACATTGACAAGTGAATTACTAAAACTAAATAGGAATCAGATTAGAGTAGTGACAGGGGTTTAAAAACCGGACACTGCACTCTAAGAAAAAATATGCACACTATGGGCATTATAGAGAAAAACCCATTTGCAGACTATGTGACGAAGAGGAGGAGCCAGCCTCTCACATCATATATGAGTGCCCCACCCACATTTGGAGAACAAATCAAAACCTCATTGGACACTAACCACCAGGAGGCTGGAGACCGAAAGGAACAGTAAAGGGTACTAACCTATCTAAGGTGTCAAACCTTTTTTTAAAATTAAACAAATACACAAGCCCTGTAGGCTGCAGTGTCGAGGCGGACAAAACCTCAACTTGTGTATTTATTTTATCAATCAATCAATATCAATCTAGTACAAGCAACAAAATAGTTTCTAATGATCCACCGATAATTTTTATATTTTTTAATTTTTTTTGTTACATGTTTCTTTTTAATTTTTTTTTCGTTTATCAACGGCTGGATTTTTTTGTGCGGGGAAGCACTTAATTGCCTTATAAAAAGAACAAAATAGTTTCTAATGATCCAACCATATTTTTTTTTTTTTAATTTTTTCGTTACATGCTAAATTTTAATTTAATTTTTTCCCCACATTATCAACGGCAGTGATTTTGTTTCTGTGCAAGCACGCACTTAATTGCTCCTATAGTACCAGTAAATTTAAATATTTATATAAAAGCGTGAAGCGTTGCCAAATCGAGATTTTTCTAATATGTCCCCGCATTTTAAGTCTGGTAAATTGAGGAAAAAAAAAGCCGTTTAACTAACCAGAACTAACTATGACCGACTTTTTAAACAAATTCAAAAGCCCTCAGTTCCTGGTCGGTCATGGTTAGTTCTTGTTGGTTAAAGCGGCTTTTTATTTTCCCAATTTTATTTCAACGAAATCCGACCCAAAGTTGCATGTAACGGAAAAATTGAAAAATATAAAAAATATCGGTGGATCATTTGAAACTATTTTGTTGCTAAAAAAGCAATTGAGTTCTTTTCCCTGCACAGCAACAAAATCACAGCCGTTAATAACGTGGTGAAAAATAAAGTTAAAGGTAGCATGTTTTCAAAAAAAAACTAATATTTTGATATTGCTAATTTATAGGAACAAATTAGCAACAAAGTCGTGTGATACAGTCGACAGGTAATTAAAATTTATCAAAAATTCCTGCTCTTTTATATCAAATAAAACAGTAATTTCAATTTTTAAATTTAACAACAAAATCCATTTTACAACAAATTTAAACTACAAATTCAAGATTTTTATCTTTATAGTTTTGGCCAAAATTTTTGCAGCCCGATGGTTCCCTTTGTTCACCCGTATTACAAGTATCACAAAAGTTTTAAAATAAAAAACTCACATGGACATATGCCGTAGATCCGTAAAATGATGAAACACTGGCCAATGTTCCGTTATACTACGAAGAATCGTCTTACATGTGGCTGCGCGGTTTTTATGTCAATTTGTTACTTTTGCTCCACTTCCTATAATCCTTTTATTACTTTACATTATTTTTGCAGCTTTGAGAATTAATGACGAAAATTATTACACTCGTAAATAATTAAACGGCTTACGTCGGCTTTTTGCAATCTTTGCACAATCTCTCGGATTACCGAAGTAAAACGTTAAAAATTAGTTTACAACATCCACGTAAGGATTTAGCTCGAACAAAGTAAAACTGTAGGAGAATTTAAACAAAAACAAATGGGAAAAATTGTTTTCCTAACGTTTTCCCCCTAAAATGAAATCCACTCTTAGGATAGATTAGGTAGATGAAATTGATTTAAAACATAAAAGTGAAAAAAGAGCCACTCTTTCAACTTTTTTCACTATATTTTTTAAAAAGTAATAAAGATGTAAAATAGGGCCAAATTTAACTTTTATGCACACATGGTGAGTTTTTTAAAGAGTAACAATAAGATATGTCAAAAAAAGTTTCAAATATTTGTATGAAATTTTGATAATGTACTAAGTACAGAGGAGGGCATATTTTACGTTATTTTTGACATTTTTTTCTTCCCCACTGGCACTACACATGTTCTGGTATTTTCTTTTTTTTTCCCTTGACAGAACCTACATGAGGTATCCTCTGCCAGACTTATTCTTTCCAGTCCCCGCAATGTCCTGTGAGGTGACGTATCATTATCCTTACAGCTGTTAACTGTACTTTAGAAGCTCCGAAGTAAACGTGGATGAAAATCCTTTGATAAAATCTTTTTCCTAAGGTGTCCTGGTGTTTTAAACCACCACTTGTGAAACTATTTGTTAATCCACTTTATAGAAAGTCTAAAAAGATCCCGCGAAAGAGTTTGGGGCCTCTTATCCTTTTGTTGGAGCTTTCTTTGGCTAACTTGTCTGCTTCCCCTTTGTTGCATAGGTGGTTTTCGTGGCCTTGGGGAAAGGCTATGATTAGCTCTTTGACCAGAGCGACTGCTTCTAGGGCATTTATACAGACCTTAACTAGCTTAGAACTTATCTTTTAAGAGCTGATTGTCTTAATAGCTGCTTGATTGTCCGAGTAAATAACAATGCTTTTGCTCATTCTTTCTATCTTATCTACTTTTGATTTCTATGGCGCAGTGGGTTATTGCTGCGTTTTCCCCTTAAAACATTGTGGTATGCTGACCAAGACTAAATGTTTTCTTTGTCCTTGGTGTGTCCCCGTTTATACCAGCTCCGACTCCTTGGTTGGTCTTTGAGCCGTCTGTATACCATGTTATATCTGGTTTAATTGGAGGACCATCCCCCCAGTCTTTTTCCCGTCTAGTATAGCAACTTGAAAGTGCTTGTGTAAGCTATTGTAAGTGTCATTTTGTCCGAGGGCTTCTAAAACAGATTTTATCTCTTAATCTTAATCCCCCTCTGTTCTCCATCTCAAAGTTTCTTGTACCGCCTTTACTTCTCCTTCTATAAGGGGAGTAGTCATTACTATGTTCCTTATAAAGCCCTCCCAAAAAGGTCCATTGAAGTCAAATCTGGCGAACAAGGGGCCAGTTGACCTGACCACCTCGACTAATCCACCTATTTCACAAATATTTGATATAAATAATAATGAGCCTGTATCATATAATGGAAAGGGGTTATTTTATAACTATTATCATGCTTTTAGTAACATAATAAGTATTTCCTTTAATTTTGAAATATTAAAAAAAATAAGTTACAACTGTCTTACAAATAACTCAAATATATAAAAAACAAAATATTATTTCATATAAAATTTGCTAATATCACCAAATATAATTAATATAGAAGACGATAATTTAAAAATTAAATATTAACAAGTTTTGCCTGGTAATGTCATTCTCTATTTTCTTAATTCGGTGGCGATTGTAAATTTCCCTGACTTTAATTAATATTTCCAATACACAATTCCATTTTATTGCTTATTACTTAACTACTTCAAAAATCATTGTGAAAGACGATATTCAATGGCTCTTATCTCTTTCGAAATTTAAGGTGTAAATGTAAACCTCTCGAGAAAGATGTTAAGTGCCTGTTATGTGAACAAAAGAATTTAGAATATAAAGGATACTTCATGGAGTTCTTCAAAAGGGTATTATTATATTATGAGAAAAAATTATTCTTAATAAATGTCAATGGTATATTTAAAAGATGCATCTCTTTGTGGCTGGTAAAAGTTGCCATTGACAGGGAAAAAAGTCACGTTTCATGCCATATACATGATTAACACTAAAATTCGTTTTTATTAATTAATTTATGATTAATTTAAATAACATTTTTCGGCGATCGTTGATTTATGAGTATTATTAAGGCATACAGAATTATTCATTTACAGCCCTTATCAATGCATGACTTTCTATTAATAAACAATTATATCATAGAAAATGAAGAAACTTTGTATTTTGTGCAAAATTTTATTAAAAATTAATATCCTAACAAAGCGCTTTCGGTAAAAACCATGATCAAAGCTATTTGTCAAGCAGGAGTTACAGCATTTGGAGTGTACATATGTACACAGGACATCGACAAACTATTACATTGTTAAATTAGAAATTAAAAAGTAAAATAGTGAATCTAATCTCACATTTTCACCTTATAAAGGGTGAATTTTAAAAGTTAAGTCACACTACGATAACCAACAATATGGTATCGTAGTGTGCCTTAAATTTTGAAATTTTTTACCCTTTCTAAGGTAAAAATGTAAGATTTGATTCACTACTTTACTTTTTAATTTAATAAGGTGATATTTTGTGGGTGTCCTGTTTAAATATGTACTCGAAAGGCTGTAACTCCCGCTTGACGAATAGCACTGATGATGGTTTTTACCGAAAACCCTTTTTTTACCTTGTTTAACTTTTAATTACTATAAATAAAGCAAAAGGTAAATAAAAATATTTATATTTTATAAAAACTAACAATTTAATAAATTCAAACAAACTTAAATATCCTTCCAAACAAATTTAATATTTTATTGCGGCCCCATTTTTTTCTAATACAGAGTTTAGCCTTCCAGGCATCGAATGGACCAAAGTCCGGGCGTAGTCCGGATTTTCTCATAACTCATTCCACGCCTCTAAAATTTTATCCTAAGTTCGTTTACATTTTGCGGCCTAAACTCATTTTCCCTATTTTTTTTTTTAACTAATAAGCCCCAAACATTTTCCATAACATTTAAATCCGGACTATGTGCGGGCCACGGTAAAACCCTAATACGATGCTTTTCCATCCATTCATCGACTTGCCGGGCCGTGTGAACGGGACACTTATCTTGCTGAAAGATAAATTTTCTGTCCGAAAATCGATCCAGTACAAAAGGATGCATGATATTATGTAGTAGATCTATATATACCGCCACATTGAACCTCCCTTCGACAAAATAACATACATCAAGTCTTTGTACACTCAGCCACCCCCAAATATTTACCGAAAATCGTCCACTACTTCTGTCCTTTTGGGTATATTTTATATTAAATCGTGTTCCTTAAGGCCTGTATAGTCCTTATTATATCCCATTGTAGCACGACTGAAACACTTTTTCATCGGTGAATATATTTTCCCAAAAAAATCGGAGGTTCTAAGTAAAATTGTACAGCAAATCCAATGCGTTGTTCTTTACTTGCATTTATTAAAAACCGTTCTCAAAACATTAACTAAATTATTGTCTTGTTCTTGATTCGATAGTTTGGGGCGACTACTTCCAGCTCTTCTCTCAAAGGAGTATGTTTCCTGCCATTTTTTTTAACAAAATGAATAGTACTCCTTGGGGTGTTAAGCTCTTCCGCCACATCCCTTTCTGAAAAAACCTCTCTGCTCATTATAATGAATAATTAATACTTTTTGATCCAAAGTTCATTTTGGCATTTTAAAAAATATTTTTAGACACTGATTACGGACACCTGTTTCTTTATTAGGTTTTTCAACAGGTATTTATTTTATATTTGGTAGAAGGTGGCATAAGCCTATTTTACGAAAGGGAAAAAGAATTGCCCAAAATTTAATGGACGTTACTGTACATATCAGATTTAATACTAATAGAAAAAAAGATACAAAAACTCTTCAATAAACGTGTTAACTGACCAAACAAACCTATTATTTTCACGCTGTTTAAAATTTTTTAATTTATTCGGTTATATTATTATAAACATGTGCAGATATCTCATTTGTATCCTTAAAAAAAAAGTAGTACAGGGTCATTTAACGAGGACAGAACAGAGCCATATTTGTAGCTCTGTTTAGAAAAAAATACAAAATCCGGTGGAGAGATGGGTAAAGGTCGGCTCTAATTCGGATCCCGTATGTATCTGCGTTAAAAAATAATTTAAAACTCAATTTTTGTGATTTTTAATTTATAATGATTTTTTAGCAAAAAAATTGGACAACCCTGATTGTTACCAAACTGAAAATGATTCGGTCGTAATTTTCGGCCCAACGTGGCGTAAATAATGTACACACAAATGACGGATAATAATACCGGAAATAAAATTGGCGAATCGTGATTTTAGGTTAGACCGCGCGTGCTTTTGTATTTTAATTTATAGTACCGTAAGATTGTACCATACTGTACGAAGATAATTGGAAAGAAATAAGGTTAACATGGTAATATTAAAATGTTGTTTAGGTTGTATGTAAATAATAAAACATATTATGTTGTGTGCATGCCTATTTTCAATTTGATACATTACAGTTTTAGACACACACATATTTTTATATTTTATGGACACCTAAAAATTAACAAATTTAAACGCGTTTCTCGTTAATTTCTAGAATCGCAACCCCACCTATTTTTGGCAATAAAAATGTAAGATAACTTTTTGAAGAGACCAATCTGACAAGCCCTCATGCCAAATTTCAAAAAATTTTAATAAGCGAATCTTGAATTATTCTATTTAATTAAATGTAATTGCAAAATTACCAAATTTTCGGTTTAGGTAAAACCAAACAGACACCAGTAAAATAAATTGTCCCGGAAAAAGTGCAAAAAATCATGACAGTCGGATTTGAAAAAAATGAATTATTAATCGACGAAAAGTATCCGTAATAGGGTGCTTTGCAATATTAAATGTTTATTTTTCCCCCCAAAAATTTCCCCATTTTAATATTAAACGTATTGTCAGTAATTAGTAATACCTAAAAAAATTTAAAGTTAACTCAAGATATCGAAAATGGAGCCGAAGAAAGAGAGAACAGAGATCTTAAAGGTTAGTA
>JAHBCN010022033.1:0-13655 GCA_019359885.1 Listronotus oregonensis | reverse complement strand
CTAAGCACCTGTTTGTTCGGGATGGATTAGTCCTTTCCCGTGAACCAGGCGCCGGTGACTTCAGGGGCATCTTACGAAACGGATTCACCCGTTTTGGTCAGCGCACCTTTGTCACTTTTTTCCTATGTTTGGAGCTAGGGAAGTAATAGTCCACCAGAGCAGAGCCCCGCATTACCGTAGTAAGGCTAGATACTCTGAGAGGTCGCCCTGTATCTCAGACGCACCGTTGGAAACACCTGTTTAAGGCACAGGGTGTCACTCACTTCTCAGCACGGTATCCTAAAACACCTTGAGTTAAAGCCTTATGTTCATTCGGATCCCGTTTCATACGCTAGCCAAGAGAGTTGCCGATTACCAGCAACTCTAGCCCATGTTCCAAAAGATCCTACTGGGCCCAACCACAACGACGATGTGTGAACACAGCGGTTGGGAACATTATGCGGGAAACAGTTTTAGAGCAGTATCTGAAATGTTTTCAGTTTATTTTCTCACCAAACCCATTCCCTCCATTTCAACTATTAAACGTATTGTCAGTAAGTTCGAGTCCAAAGGTACCGTAATAAATAACTGTAAATATTCAACTAAGGATAACAAAAATATAGCTGAAGAAAGAGAAACAGAGATCTTAATATTCTACTGAGTGTGGAGGAAAACAAAATGGTTAGTATGAGGGTTTTTGGACAAGAGGTGAATAAACATCATACAACGGTATTGCGCACACAAATATTATTTGTATAAATTCGAAAAACATCAAGAGTTGCAGGAAGGAGTTGAAGAGCGAAGAATGGCATTTTGTTTTGAAATGATGGAAAGAGCAAATAACGATGGAAATTTTGTAAGAAATATTTGTTTTACCGATGATTGTACATTCACCCTCAATAATGAACCAAATGTTCAGAATTGCCGGTATTGGAGCCATGAAAATAAACATCGCTTTGTTCATACTTGGACACAATGTTCCCAAAATAAAAATGTTTTCGTGGGAATTATCGGACACCATATCATTGGACCCTTTTTTATGGAGTATAACCTGACAGCAGACATCTATTTTGACTTATTTCAGAATCAAATTGGACCCGCCTTGGAAGAAGTTGTCCGGGAAGATCAAATGATCTGGTACAAAATGGATGGTTGCCCCGCCCATAATGCCCGTATGGTTAAAGAGTACTTGGAAAATGCTTTTAACGGCAATATTATTTGTCCACGGTACCAGATACTTTTGCCAGCCAGGTCACCTGATCTTTCACCGAATGACTTCTTTTTGTGAGGTCACTTAAAAAGTGTCATTTATAAAAGTGTAAAATTTGAGAATCTATACCAGCTACAAAACGATATTTCGTTAGAATCTAATAAAATTTTGCAATATCAACATTTGGTTAATTAATGTTTTTATGTAATTCTCAATTATTTTTAAAAAAGTTATTGTATTTTATTTCATTTTATTTTTCCACACCTAGTAAAATATTAAGAGTTACGTTCTCCCTTTTTTCGGATCCATTTTCGATTTTCTGAGTTAAACATTTACAATTATTTATTGAGATGGCTTTGGACTCGAATTTACTGACAATACGTTTAATGGTTGAAATGGACCAGATAGGCTTGATGGGAAAGTTTTTCAGATTAGATTAGATTAGATTATTTGAGCGGAGATGGCGAAAAATGACCTCCACCACTGCAACCTTACCAGATTTATTGTGGTTTCTCCTATCGTTCTTTAGAGTACCTTGTCTTCTTAACTAGACTCCAGAGTCTCGACACTGGCCACTCCATATAACTTGCCGGTTTTGGCTTCTCCTTCCCAAGCCTAGTAAACCTAAGCCTGCATAGTGCTTCGCAATGGCACCACACATGTAGGGCTGTTTCTTCAGCCTCCTGGCAGAACCTACACAGGCTATCCTCCACCAGGTTTATTCTTTCCAGGTGCTTGTTGAGTTTACAATGACCTGTTAGTTGACCTACCGTTATCCTTACGACCTTACGGCTGTGGCTCAGTAGGTCCGATGTAAACTTGGCCGAGCAGGTCTTAATGAACTGCTTTGCCTGTCGTTGTCCCGGTGTTTGTACCCACCAGCTTTGAAACTGTCTGTCTACCCAACTCTTAATAGATGCTTTGAAGAGACCTGCCGAGATACCGCAGAATGGCTCCGGGCCTATCATTTCCGCGGCTGATCCTCTTTGGCTAGGTCGTCGGCCTCTTCGTTACCTGGATGGCCCTCGTGGCCTGGTACCCAGGCTACCGTAAGTTTGTTTTCCAAGCCGACTTTTTCCAGGGCCTGTATCAGTCCCCGACTAGTTTGGAAGTAACTTTTGGGGAACTGATGGCCTTCAAGGCCGCTTGGCTATCTGAGTAAATGACGATATTTTTTCCTTTACTCCCTTTTTCTTTAATCCTCACGGCGCAATGCACTATTGCTGCGATTTCCGCTTGAAAACCGTGGCGTGCTGACCGAGACTTAAGATTACCTTTTCTCTAGGCTTATCTCCATAGATGCCAGCTCCTACACCCTTGTTGGTCTTGGAGCCATCTGTATACCAGATATGATCGGCTTTGATTGGAGGGCCTTCCTTCCAGTCCTCCCTATCTGGTATGACAATACGAAAGTGTCTATTGAAGATGAAACGAGGGGTTGTCCTGTCTGAGGGCATCTCAAACAATGAGCTGACCTCTTGGTCCTCCTCTATTTCCCATCTTGGAGTCCTTCAGTGTTCTATAATTGGACTTTGACCTCCTTTGAGCCTATAGAGTACCGCCTTTACTTGCCCCTGTATGTAGATGTGGAGTGGCGGCAGGTTTAGCAGCACTTCCAGGGCTGCGGTTGGAGTTGTTCTCATAGCTCCCGTGATGCATACGCATGCTAGCCTTTTCACACTTTGAAGTTGTCTGATTGCTATGGTCTGTGAGACTCTTGCCCCCCAGGCAACTGAACCATAGGTTATCATGGGTCTTATTACCATTTTATACAACCACATGTTCATCTTTGGGTTAAGTCCCCAGCTTTTTCCACAAAGTCTGCGACATCTCCCGAGGGCAATTTTTGCCTTCTGAACAAGTTTGTTGAGGTGTGGTCCCCAGTTCATCTTTTGGTCAAAAATGATTCCTAGATACTTAACCTCTTTTGAGAAGGGGATTTCCACTCCATTGAGCTTTGGACATCTGAGTGCCCTTAGTGCTCTTTTCTTTGTGAAGGGAACAAAGTTTTTCAGATACTGCTATTGGTTTAATTAAATTCTAGTATGATAAAATATATTTTTAATGATTGATAGTAATAATTGTTATTAGTTAAACTTAATTGTTACATTAAATAAAAGGTTTGATAAAAAAAAATGTTAACGTGTCTTTTACTTTGAATGTAATGGTTGTAATATTGATGGAACGAAAAAAAACATTCCTTGTATTCGGCTGTACGTCAGATTTGACAAAGCCTTATAACAAATTGTTTGCTGGTTGCTGAACCAAAAATTTGATAATTTTGCAATTACATTTAATTGAATAATTTAAGATTGAAACTTGGCACGAGGGTTTGTCAGATTGGTCTCTTCATGGGGTTATCTTACATTTTTTCTGTAAAATGTACAGGGTAGCCAATAATTGATCCCCTTAAAGTTTACATGGGATTTCCTATGTTCTGCTCGGCGATGCACCACCCGGTATATAAATATAATACTATTTACCTTTTCTTGATATATTTTTATTGTTATATGAAATGAAACTTTGAAAAAATTTCACTAAAATTTCAGTAACAAATTTGAAATGTTTAATATTTCAATAAATATTTAAAATTTTACGTAATTTTCATAAGTTTCCGAAATTTCCGAGTATATTATCAGAAAGAACTCAAAAAACCCATCAGTATACCGAAAAATACAAAAATTTAAAATTTTAAGTTGTTTTGTTATTCTGGAGCGACTATATCTTTTTTTTTAATTTGGGCATTTTTTTTAAAGTTGATAAATAATTTTTTATTTAAAAAATAATAATAAATAAATGGATTCCATACAGAAATTATCTGTACTTATGGACATTTCTAGTTTTTTTTTTGTAGATTATCCAAGAACTTGTCTAATGAGACTTGCAAAAAACTACGAGACAAGCGTAAATTTAGTAAGAAAAAGTCCACCAATGAATACAGATGTGAGGAGTGCAATTATAAAACAACTTATAAATCTAATTTCAAAAGGCACCAGTATCAGCATAAAGGAATCTCTAAAGCTGATAAGTACAAATGTACTATGTGCGAATATAAAACAATCTATAAAACACATCTAACTCGTCATGTTCGCGGTCACGAAAAAATTGTCGAATTGCTCAAGTGTAATGATTGCGAATATCAAACATTTAAAAAGAACGCTTTAACCAGACACCTCGTTGGTCATAGAAACCCGAAAGGACTTCTTATGTGTAACCAGTGCGATTTTCAGACGATCTACAAAAAGTCTATTGAAATGCATCTTTTTGTTCATAAACGTCCAGAAGAACTCGAGATATACCAGTGTAATGATTGTAGTTATCAAACAATATATAAAACATATTTGTTAGCACACCTTCGTCGAGGACACCGTCATGTTCGCATTGGGTAGGTATTAAAAACATGGTGTTCCTTCAAAATAGCCCATGCAAAAATAGCTAAAGTCGGAATTATATCCATTTGTAATGACGTCATTTTTGTTTATTATATATATATATATAATATTTATATATATATATATATATATATATATATATATATATATATATATATATATATATATATATATATATATATATATATATATTATTATATATTTTTCCCTCGCATCTGATAATCTTAAATACCTTGGTTTTTTTTTAATGGAAAGAAATAACCCAAACGGAATTGCACTTCTTAAAAGTAATAAACCCAAGCCGAGCCCCCATCGCAAATATAAAAAATTGGTAAAATCAGACCGGATTTCTTTCTATGTCTTCCATGGAAAAGACCCCAAAAACCAAAATTTAAAATTTTTAAAAAAATTTAATTTGTTACATAATCTATTCTTTTTAAAGGGGGTTTTTTTGGTTTCCCCTTTTTTTAAAAAAAAATATGCCATTTCTGTATTTTTTCCGTAGAATTCAATAATCTAAGAAAAAATTTGAAACAAAACAAAAGAGTTACAGCACGAGTGACTTTTTTTAAAAGGGAACCCCCCCTATTTTTTTTATCAATAGATGAGATTTTCACGAGGAATTCGGTGATATGGGGTTTGGGTTTATTTCCTGCGGTTCGCAAATTGTCTAAAAACTGCATGATACTATAAGGATAGTTACACCGAAAAAACCGGCTGCCACAGGTCACAGGTGCTTATTTGTCAAAGTCAAGAATTTTAAAAAAAACTTTTTTACTTTTTTGGGTATTTTTTGGGTTTTTTTATAAAAAGGGGCCAAATTATATTATATGCTAAAAATGTTTGATATATCTACTTTTAAACCAAGCAACAAAATTACAAAAAGGGGGGGAAAAAAAAATTAAAAAACCATACGAGGTAAAATATGGTGGTAATAAGAACACTTATAACAAAAATTATAATTTTTTAAAAAATTTTTAAAAAATTTTCTATATGACCCCCGTTATTTTCAAACATGATCTTCTATAACCCCTCCTTACCTTTTCCCCTAAGCTCGCCGATATTTTTGAGGTTTTGGTTAAAAAGGCGATTAATTTCATTTTGTTTCTCTAAAATTTTTTGTTTTTTGTGTTCCCATTTGGGAAAACGACATTCTTCAAGTGACCCCATAGAAAAGTGTCCAAAAAATTTTTGTAATATTTTGGCTTTTAAAAGGGGCCATCTAATAGGGGCCATAACGCCCCAACCACTGCAGGGCTTGACGAACAGCATGGGGGGGCTCCGTCTTTTTGCCAAAATCTTGCGATACTTTTTTGGGGAAAATTTTTAAAATTTCCCAATATCGTTTTGAAAAGATTAAATATCTTTCTCCAGTTAATGATCTCTCATAGAATATTGGCCCGACAATTCTTTGTTAAGAAACACCACACCAGACATGAAGAAAGCACCCCTTGGTATTTAATCTCTTGAAATTTCCTGGGATTTTGTCTTGCCCATTTGGGGTATTGCGTCATTAACCTTCCCAATGTATGAACTGCTTCACGTCCAAAGAATCTTTTGCGGGGTGGGATCTTATTTGTTCATGGATTAAATTTAAAAAAATTGAAACGAATTCCTTTTTTTCACGTGTTAAATCTGCACGGAAGTATATGGAAGATCTTAAAAATTTCAGTGTTCTCTGCAGGGCCATGCCTCAAGTCTCTAACTGCGTCAGTAATTAACTTCAGGAATACAAAGTAAAATAATTTAAAAAGCTCGATCGGTTTTTTTTTTCTTATTGGCCCTTTTTTCTAATATTTTACGATTTTGCTTTTCGAATAAGACATTCAGTTTTAAAATCGTTTTTTCTGAATATTTCGGTGGAAATTTGCAACATATTTCGTTTGTTTTCCCCCGGGTTTTTTTACATTTTTAATAAAAGTTATAAATTTTAAAACTATTTTTCTGATAAACCTCATTATAAAACTACTCCCAAAAATAATAACGTATTTTTAAATTTTGACTTGACAAATAACACCTGGCCTGTGGCAGCCAGGTTTTGCAGGTAAAACTATCCTTATAGTATCATGCAGTATTTGAAACCCCGGGAAAAAACCAAGCAAACCCCATATCCCCGTTCCCGTGAAAAACTCTATCTATTGATATAAAAATATACGGGGTATTCCATTTAAAAAATACGTCACTCGTGCTGTTACTCTTTTGTTTTCAACATTGGCAACAATAAGGTAAAAAGTTCGGGAAAGAAATTAGATATTTTGAGTTTTTCATTGACTCCTTAAGAAGATGGATCAAAGATATAGGCTTCAAGTGAAAAAAAAAAAATAGAAGATTTTACTCAAGTTTTCATTGACGAGACGTAGATCTTTAGTAAAGGGAAACATTTTTCCCTGTAGAAGATGCAAAACCAGATTCAGAAAAAAAATGAAGGTAAAAAAGCCAATATATTTAAAATTATCAGCTGGGTTTGTTCATTACTCATGATTAATCATAATAGTTGTTATTTGTTATTAAGTTTGTTATTATCGACTAATAATTAAGTATTCTTTATTCATGTCTCTAATCCTAACCGTGTAAAAAATGGTCTTTTTTTAATTATCCATTATTCGTTTTAATGTAATAAATAAAATAGTCAACACACAAAAAGGAAATCCGTTTTAGTTTTTGGGGCTATTATAGCATGGGCTAAAATGTGTTTGGTCAATTTTTAATGGTTAGATAACAATGTACAGGGTGAGGACTGAAAAGAGCATATTTGTGGCTTATCTGAAATAACCATCTTGTGATTGTTTTTCTGTATGAATAAAAAAGTGGTCTTTGATATATCAAAGATCGATTTTATGTTCAATATATCAGGCATATTCTTTCTTCTCTTAATACTAAAAAATCGTCTGGGCTAAATACCAGCAATTGTCTTAAAAAAAATGGCTTCGGCTTGTATCCATCCAACCCCCCCCTTTTTGAATCCCGTCTTTGGGGGCCCCATTTTCTCGGGAGAGCCCCCCCATCTTTTTTTTTCTATTGTCTGCAAAGTAATGGAAAAATTAATTAATTCCTAAATATTGAAGCATCTGGGAAAAAACACAAGATCTTACATGATAAACGGTAGGCCCCGTCAGGAAGATCCACAGCTGATCTTTTTCCCCTTTCCCCCCACACAACTGGAACAAGCCTTTTTTAAGTTTTTTTGGTTTTTAATCCCATATCGTCGCTGTTGACTTTCCCCAAATTTTTTGATCAGGTCGGCATGACAGACTTCTTAACAAACTTCCTTCTTACGGTCTTTTACCTAATTTTTTGCTCTTGGTTTCCCCATTTCCCTTTTTTCTAACCCCATTATGTCAGATTTTGATTCTTCTCTCTTCTACCAGGTTATTGCTAGGGCCCCCTAGAGCTCAGCACTCGCACCCACTCTGTTTCTTCTAAAATTAACGATCTTCTCTCTTCCACAATCAATCCCATTCATAATTTTGCTGATGATAGTCCCCCCCCAAAAAAATTAAATTTCTCAAGCCACCCCAAAAAACCTTATTTGGGAAAAAAGGGCCCCGGACCAATGCGGATGTGTCTCTCACAAGACCTCAAACTTAAATCTTGGATTGGGGCCCAAAAAAATCTTGTTCAGTTTAATGCCTTGAAAACACAATCATTTTGCTGTCCGAAAAAGTCTGCCAATGATCACCCGTTACATAAAAAGGGGGCCCCAAGTCCTGCAAAAAGAGTTTTTTAATATTTTTTTTTTGAGAATAACCTCGACTGGCACAATCACATTCATCCAAGCCTCAAGGTTTATTGAACCTAGTTTTTCCAATTTTTTTACATACAGGGTCCCCAACTTTATTAATACACTAAATTTTTTCCCCCCTGTATACGATAAAAAAATTTTAAAAAAAAAAATGTGTGTTTGGTAACGCTAATTCTATTATAACTTTTGGTAAATATACAGGGTCCCCCGAAAACAGTTTTTTCATTGTTAAGCCCCTTTTTTTTAACGGAACGCCCCTGTATATTTTGTAAATTTTTGACTCTTTATTCGATTCAATCAAAAATGTAGATTATACTACCCCGGGGTAAGTCGGGGGAAAGGCCCCCCCCTTTATTTTTTAAATATTCAAATTGGAAAAAAAAATATTATATACAAAAATTTTTGGGTTTTTTTGCTCTCTATATTTTGCAAATAACGTTATGTATCAGGATGTAAAAAAGTCCTTAAAAAAAAAATTTTTTTTTTTAAATGCCCCCCTTTTTTTTTTGTTATTTTTTTGTTTTCTGCATAAAACTCAAGATATTTTTTATTCAGCATATTATCCCCTATATTCAACTGTTTAAATTTTTTCGCTTTAAAATAAAAATTTTAAAAAGGGAAAAAAAAAACCCATCTTTTAATGTTGTTTAACGTTTCCAGGATTTCAGCTTTTTTTTGGGGATTTCATAATAACCATAATATGCTATAGAGATTAATAAAAATTCATAATAAAGTTTTATTAATCAAAAAAAAAAATTGTTTTAATCGTTTTTTTTTTTTTAAAAGGTTTTTTCCTATTTCTACTCGTCATGTGATATCTAATTACTTATTAATTATTACTCTGGCTGTTTTGCCTTTTTCAAAAACCACAAAACCCATAGAAACGAAAAAAAAAATCAAGAGATAAGGGTTTTTTTTATTCTAAATTTATTTTCCCAAAAAGGGAAAAAACGATCACTGGGCTACAAAATGCAAATACACTAACAGAAAAAAAAGTGAAACATTTTTTTAAAAAAAAACAGAAAAACGTTTAAGTCGTAGTAAAAAAGGCAAAAAGTGTATACTTTTTGAATAAAATTTAATCTAAAATCCTCTACCAAAGAAACCTGGAGCATATTTAACAAAATAGTAGGAAGCCAAAAAAAAAAAAGAAAGGCCAGATAAAATTAAAAATAAAGGGGAAATTTGATTGATAAACCAACAGACGTCGCAAATGAATTAAATGGGCCCTTTTCTCAAATAGCTAACAAAAAGCAAAAAAAAACCTAACGCCCCATAAAATATACAACAAAAAAAACCTCTTTACAGGTGAACCTTTTTTCCCAACTCCAACAGTGAAATAAAAAAAAGATTTTAAGAAAAGTTTGCCGGGAAAAGATCAACAGGATCGGGCGAACTGCCCCCTGGACTTAGTGAGGACCATGCCATTGGACTTTTGGAAAATAATGACTTGCCTTTTAAGAATCATTTAATACCCCGGGAAAATTTCCCAAATGCCTTAAAATAACCCCCAATTGTGCCAATTAACAAAGGCGGCGGGCCCGAACCCACAATTTTAGACCCATCCAATTCCTTGATCATCCCCCAAAAACCCAAAAGAAAAATTAGTTAAAAAAAAAGGGTGATGTCGTTTATAGAAGCACATGACTTAATACATTTAAAAAACCGTTTGCATTCCAAAAAAAAAGAATACTTCAGATGCCATTCATCACAATCTGGATGTAATATATCAAGGAAAAAAAAAGAACAAGTCCATTTTTTTTTTTTTATCGATTTGGAAAAGGCTTTGATTGTGTGGACCACGGGGAAAATTGTTTTCAAAGCTAAAAGGGTATGGTTTTTAGGCATAATTTTGGTGCATTGCAATTAGTGGAAATCTCTGATAATCAAGGTCATCAAATAAGATCAAAGACAGAAACTACAAATATTGGAATTTACAGGGGTCAACCCTGGGACCTTTGTTGTTTCTTCTATATATCAACGCCCCTACCATCTTTGCCAGTTGATCATGCTTCAAAACTCTTGGGGATGACACAACAATAACTGGGTTGCCGATAAGGGCGAAGAACTACAACGCAAAGTAAATTACGACCTAAAAATTATACAAAATTGGTTTGAAGTTAATAGATTATCCTTAAATGTTAAAAAGTCAAATGTATGACACTTAACAAAAAAACCCCGGTCCAAACCTCTTTGAAATAAACAACAACAGGGTGCATATCGTTAGCAGTAAAAATTTTTTAAAATTTTACAATACAGAACAATTTAAAGTGGGATCTCCCCTATTACCCCTTGGAAAAAAAATTGCCCCTCAAGTCTGTTTGCGATCAATACTACAATGATCTACCTCGACCCAAAAAACCCAACTCAAATTTATTTTGCTCTATTCGAGAGTCACTTGAGATATGGAAATTTCAGTGGGGTTATTAAACATGAATTATTTAGACATTATTTTTTTTATTAAAAACAGCAAGGGGATTTTAAAGGGGAAAAGGACCAACAAACACCCTGCAAATCAATTTTTAAAAAACTAAATATTTTATCTATATTTGATCTGGGTATTCTGGAGAGTATCTTTTTAAAACACAGCAGTGTTAATGCAACCACAAAAAGACGAGACATCCATTCCTATAACCCCCCGAAAATGCCCCCGAAACTCCCTTTTGCCAGTTTTCTTTGGGCCAAAAAAACGATACGTCATAAAGAAAAAAAAATTTTAAAACAAACTACCTACGACATTAACTAGCTTTTTGGGGAGGGGAAATTTAAAAGGGGGAAATAAAAAACCTAGGACGATGCCCCCACTACAATACGAAATTTTCCAAGCAAAAATATTTTGCCTGATGATTTTATTATGTAGTTTGTCTTGAGTGTGCTGCAGCATTATTTGTACATTTAATTTGTGTTTTTTGTTTTTAAGTTTTATTTTAAAAATTTTTTTACAGACTTTTAGATTTAAAAATTTTTTATTTTAAAAAAACATAATTTGCTTTTTAATAAATTGAATTGAATTTAAATGAGAATATCTCGTAAACAATGGGAAAAAGGGATATGATATGCCAGATAAAAAATATCTAAAATTTTATTGAAAACAAAAATGTAACAAAAAATATAGGGAGTCATTTAAACAAATTAAATTTGCCCTTTTACAGGTTTTTTTATACATCCTGTATATATAACGTTGTTAGCAAAATATAGATCAGCAAAAACAAACTATTTTTTTATAAAACTTTTTTTCCAATTTAATATTTAAAGCAAAAAAAGGGGGGGCCCACTTTACAGACTAACCCTGTATATCAATTATTACTGGTTTTTCAGATAATTTTTTTCCCAATTTTTATTTTGATTTTTTTTAAAAAAGTTTAAAAGGGGAATAAAAGAAATTAACATAATACCCTTTGGGAAATGTTTAAACTGTTGACCTTTTTTTTGTACTATTTTCTGTCATAATTTTTTTTAAAATAACCCTTTTTAATTTTCAATGACTAATTTACCCCCTTTTTTTGGGTTATTAATTATTTCAAAAAAACCGCAATAATTGACATATAAGGGGTTTTTCATTTTTTTTGAAATTTTAAAGTAGCGTCATAATATACAGGGCGGGGGGTTTCCCTTAAAAAAAAAACGTTTTTAAACCCTGAAAACTCAGGGGACACCCTGTATATTTATCAATACTATTTATAAAATTATTGTTACCAAACACACATTGTTTATATTTTTAAATTTTTTTGTAAAATTTTCAAAGGGAGGGATATTTAGGGGGATAAATAGAGTTGGGACACCCTGTATACTCAATAAGGTTTGTTTTTTCGCTTTGTGTCGCTGTCAATTTTTCTTAATTTTTTTTTAGTTTAGCCCAGAACCTGAAAAATGAAACTAGCAAACATAGTCCACAAAGTGTACGAATCTTCAATGCCAATAAACACAGCCTTTCGCAACAAAAATTCAGCAAATCAGTATTTTTTTTTGCAGTTTCCAAAAAAATTCCCAAAAGTTTTAAAAAAAAATTTGCTTTCCAAAAACCCCCAAAAATGAAATGTTAAAGTGTAATAATTGTGGCTTTCAGACATTGTGGAAAATAAATTTAGTAGAACACCTTCAATTTTGTGTGAGGTAAGTCAAAGTCAAAAAATAGCTTTATTGTCAAATGACACAAAAATATCGTAGACAAAGCCATATTTATAACACCTATAATAAAAAAACAATATACAGTTAAACAGATAAGTCTTTTTAAAATTAGATGTAAAAAGTTAAAGCAACAAAAAATATTTTTACAAGGGAGTCAAAGAAAAATCAAACAAAAAAATAAATAAAACGTTTTTACTACTAGACAATAAATCAGTCAATTTTATATATTATCCAGTCAACCAAAAATCTATCTGTCATTATAAAACCGTCAAAGGGGTAGTATCCTTCTCATTAAAAACCTTTTGTCAGTCTTCAAACCCTTTATGGCACTTTTGCCTCCTCAAGAAGAGGCAGCCTATTAAAATTTTCTTTCCCCATAAATAAATGACCTTTTAATTGTTTTGAGCGAGGAATGGGATGTTATGTTTTCCTATCTTCGCCAAGATAGGGCAATGCTATGGTCGAAAATTTGAAGGATTCCGTGATCCCACCTAAAAAGGGAAGATTACAGCCTTTTCAGGCAGAATGGAAAAATTTCCTGTAAGAAAGGAAGAATTTATTGCGTCGGGGCCAAAACCGCAAGGCCCTCTCTGGCAAAAACAAAAAAATTTTTAAAGACTGCCTATCCCACCCAACATTCTTATTCAATTTTTTTCCCAAACAACCCCGAATTTCCTCAGCAGTACAGGGGGCAAAGAAAAAAATTTCAGACACTGATAGATGATCCAAGTAATCACGAGGATCTTTCGTTTGTATTTTTGTGCCAGCTTCCCTACTACAGTAATATGAATTGGTCGGTCGCCAAAATATTAGTTTGGGTAATATTATTATTTTTCCCCAATTTTTGACAATCTTCCAAGACTCCCCTGCTTTGTTTTTTGACCTGCAATTTTTCCTGAAAAAAAGTTTTCTTTCAATTTGATAGTTCTATAAATTCTCGTATCCATTAAAGTAATTCAAAAAATTGTATTTTCATTCGCAAATTTTCTGATATATGAATGACGCATATTTTTTTCCCGAAACTCTTAATCCTTTTTGTACCAGGGCTTTCTTTTCTTTTTTTTTTTTCCCCTTTAAGGGAAATGCTAGGGGTTTAAATTATTGCTCAACATTGAATGAATTCTTGCAAGGGATCATTGTAGCTAAAAAACCTATTCCAGTCGGACTGGTTAACAATAAAAGAATTTGTCAAAATTTCTCCTGC
>JAHBCN010022032.1:0-13783 GCA_019359885.1 Listronotus oregonensis | reverse complement strand
CTACTCTAGGCTCTTACAATTGAGCTTTACTTGGCACATGTTGATCAACATGCTTAGGCCTAGTTATTGTCAACTGTCGTGACGCGTCTATTTTTATGTAAAATGTGGAATTGTCAAAAGCAAAAAGAAAAATTTAAAAGGTATTATGTTAAAAGTAATTTTTTTTAAAATTTTGAATGATGACTGCTCAAAGTAGGAACTGCTAGATTTTTGAGGATTTTAAAAAATTAAAATATATTTAAACTTAAATTTAAATTTTAAATGTCATGCCAAGATCACCTATCCACAATAAAAAAATGTATGAGACTTAAAAAAACAAGGAAACGAATGTTGTTATGTTTTAAATTATGATATGACCTAATAAAACAATTTTTTTTAAGAAAAAGTACGACTTAACTAAAAATAACAAATGTACGAAATTTTTGCATTTAAAATATATTTGTCACTATATGACAAAAAAACTAATTAAAAGCAGGAAATTAACTTTAATCTAAATAAATTATTTTTACAATAATCCGCATCTATAATAAGTTGCGTTTTTTCGTTTGGTTAAAGTGGGGAAATACTTGCTATATGCAATATTAAACCCAATTAGAAGACAAAATAAAAAATATGTTACATAATTAATATAAGACATAGCTTGTTCAAATCCGTTTTATTCGGTAAGCTTTTATAAAGGTTGTTTTAAATTTTTGACTTAAGGTCATATAGAAAATAATTTATAACCGAAAGTTTTTAAAATAAATCAACCAATTTTAATTATTATTAAAAAATAATTTTCCCAATGACGATTATAATTTTAATTAGTACTTTAAAATTTTTTTAACTACTCAATGAATTTAAAAAGGAAAAAAAAATAAAATAATAATTAAAATTTATTAAAAATATTAAAAATAAAAACCATTTTTTAAAGGTCCTTAAAAAATTAAAATTTAAAAAGTGAAACGTATCAATCATTTTGTTATTTTATTTATCTAAATCAGAAGAAAATATGGCAAATTTTTTGTGCAGTTCTTATATTAATATATCTCTAACCAAAAATACCTATTAAATTGGTCATACTAAAAGTAAAAATTTTAGAAATTCTTATTGGACATATAAAAATATATTGACGATGCTACATCTATCCAGACAGTATATTTTATCTTAGCAGTAAATGTCCCCCTGGTTTATTTGTATTTAAATGAAAAATTTAATAAAAAAAAAAAAAAAACAACAGCTTTTGTACGCCTTTTTATTTTGTAAAATTACAAAATTAAATATAACAAGTCACGGCTACTAGATTATAAAGTGCATTTTAATACTTCTAATTGTAATCTTAAAAAGACAAGTGTGATTTTCATGACATGATATAATTACAAAACGACTACTGTGAAAAAGACCCGGTTATTCAATTCGCAGATGTTAAAAGAGATTTGCAATTAACTTTGGATAATTGTAGCTTATACCATTTCAAATTGCACAAATTAAATTGATTATGGTACAAGAACCTGCTACCTGGTAGATAGGTATCATATGGTTTTCAATTCTGTAAGCTATGTGTTTAATTGTAACATATTTATAAATAACCTGTTTTAAAATAAAATGTGGAAAATGTAATGAGATAATCAGGTTATTTTTAATTCGTTAATTAAAAGAAAGTAGATCAAAGGGTTGCAAATTAATTTGAAAGATTTTTTTGGTTTTAATTTTTTTAAATTGCTTTTTTACCAAAATTTATAAACGTAGATATAGATATTTTTTAATTAAGTTTTAAAAAGAATCTTGAGATAATTTATTTTTCCCCCAAATAAGCGAAAAGGAATTTTTAAAAAATAAATAAAAAAAGAAAAAAAACAACCACTCTTTAATCTTGATTTTTATAATTAAAGGCATTAAGGATTGCAGTTTAATGCTTTTTAAAATTTTAAAAAAAAAACCCTTTTTTTTTATTTATAGACAAGAGAAAAGAAAATATGCAAGATTTTATAAACAAAACTATTTTATTTTCAAGTTCCAAGAAAACCTTTATCGTTTTTTCTTCACAAAAAAATGAAATTTTTTTTGATGACACGGTCAACTGTAACCTGCGGTTTGCAGATTGCCTTTTCCGCTTAAGCCCCTAATCTTTAAGTCCCATGTTAATAAACTTCCTTTAACTTTTCTTAAGAAGAACACAGTATGTTAGTACTAAGGCTTTAAGCCTTTGTAGACCGTTTAGAGACACAAAAGGGGTCAAATATTATAAAAAAAAAGGGGCTGTTTTACAGTAAAATGTATCTTTACTAACGAAAACTGACGAAGTCAAATCTGAGAAACTATGTATTATGGGTGGGGAAATTTTTAAATTGGGGAAAATTTTTTTATTCTTTTCTCTCATATATTTGATATAAATGGGGGCCCATGGGCCCTTTTTAAGGATTATTTGTGGCTTTCGATAAATGTACCCGAGTTCCCCTTGCATTTTTGTTCTACTATATTAAAAAATATATTATCGTTTCGTATGTGTTTCAAAATTTTTTAAAATTTTTTGACAACAAAACAAACTAAAGGTCTGTTTTTATTTTTAATAGGATAGAGTAGGTAAGTGTAGAACTAAAAAGTGGAACCAAAAGTAAAAAAAGTTATTATTAGATTTTTATATCAAACGCGTTTTAGATTTATTTCAGAAATTAAAAATGGCTTTTTGGTTATGATCATAAACAAACAACTTTAGGTATTGCATTTAACTTCACTACTTCGAGAGTTACCGTAATTAAGTAAAAACTAGTTTACACCAGAATTCATATTAAACACCTAGTCCTAAATTACACTAACGATAACAAACGGTTTATTGACAAAAAAAAAATAGAGTACTCTATTTCTGGATAACAAACAGACCTTAAGTGCAACGTTGTAACAAATTTCATTTTCGTCCAAGTTAAGAATGATATGATTAATCGAAAACTGCGTACGAACATAAACAGTGGCGTAATTTTTGCCAATTTATTTACTCCAGACCGATTTTGAATTTGTAAACTTTTATTGCAACGGACAGTGGCAACGGTTGCCACAGTGCTGAAGGAAACAATTTGTATTACTCTTGCTACGGATATAATTCGTAATTTGAAATTTTTGGTAGGTTAACTAAATTTGTTTTGTAGTTTGCAACACATCTTGTTATTGTTTTATGGCCGGTTGCACCAACACTTTTTGCGACACTTAAGTTGTTCTTAAACATTAACTGCCCCCTTTTAAAAATTTAAATGTTTTTCACCAGCTGAAATTTTTTTTCCCTTTAAAGGTCCCTTAACTTTTAATGTAGGATTTTCTGTACTTTTAAAGATCCCTTAAGTAATTTGAAATTGACATTTGACAAATTTTTTTTTATTGTTTATTTATTTTTCGTTTGTTTGTAGTTTTAAATAATTAATTTGATAAAAATTATGTAAAAACGAAGTTTTTAAAAAATGGTGTTTTGGATTCTGATATTATAAATGCGATGTAAATTAGATTTCCAAAAAAAATGTAGAAACAGTGAATTTCTTTACTTATTTTCATTTTTTTTTTATATGACGACAAAGAGCGAAAATAAAAAAGAAATACGAGCAAGAAAATAAAAGTTTTAATAATGAGTGGGCTGAAATTTCTTTCTTATTGACAATAACGAATGTAATGTAATTCTACTATCAAAAATTATAAGGCTAGAAATTTATGTCGACGTTATGAAATTAATCATGCTCAGTTTTCTAATCAGTATTCACCAAATTCCAAATTTAGATCAGATAAACTTGCTTCTTTAAAATCAAATTTAAATAAACAACAGTCAATTTTGATGACCTTTAGCAATCGAGCTAATAATGTGGCTGAAGCCAGTTTTGTTATTGCCTGGAATATTGCTCGTGCAAAACACGCGTATAAAGAGGGGGAATTTAAAAAAAAAACTTGGAAAATGTACCTAAAGTTTTAGATTTAAGTAATGCAGCATTGCACAAAGTTGTTTCGCAAATTCCCATCTCGAGACACACAACCGAACGACGCATAACTGCAATTAATATATCTCTTGAATATAATTTAAAAAATGATTTAAAGAACTGTATTGTTTTTAGCTTAGCTCTTAACGAATCGACAGATATCACAGGATTAGGAGTTTTCATATATTTTGTTTCACCTGACTTCGTTGTTTAAGAAAATTATTAGATTTAGTAGCATTTTAAGTGTCAACCCGCGGTGTCGATAATAAAAATGCATTAAATTCCATAACGAAAACATTTAATGTGCCTCTTAATAAACTTGTAAGCATTACAACAGATGGAGCTCCGGTAATGCTGGGTAAAAAACTCGGTCTTATTGGGCTTTTAAGAGATGATTCTCAAATTCCACAATATATACCGATTTACTGCATAATTCACCAAAAACATCTCGTTACAAAATATTTAAAATATCCTGATGTTATGAAAACAGTGTTACAAAAAAATTACATTCGCACTAATGCAAAAAATCATCGACAATTCAAAAATTTCCTTAAAAAATTAAAGGACAAAGAACTTCCTAATGAAATTAATTTCTTTTACATCGATAGATGGTTATCTAGCTACAACGTATTAAATCGTTTTGTAGATTTGTTTGATCCGATAATTGCATTTCTGAAAGAAAAAGTAATAAGCTATCAGAATTAGACGATGACGAGTGGTTAGAAGACCTAATGTTTTTGACTGATGTCAAGGAATATTTGCAAACACTGAATTTACAATTGCAGGGGAAATATAAAATAATATCTGACTTCTCACAGTGCATATTTAGTTTATAAACTAAATTACAACTTTTTTAAAAGTATATTAAAAATAAAACATTTTTCTCGAATTAAAAACAAAATAATCCACTATTGAACAAGAAAAACTCAACAAGTATATAAAAAAGCTAGAAGGAATTTTGACGGAATTCCAAGATAAATAAATTTGAAATATTTTAAATCGTCTCATGATTTTTTCTAAATCCATTTAAAAATAACATAATTCAAGGTGAGTTTTCCAATTTCCAATATAATTATGACCCAAAAGAATCTGGAGAAATAGAATTAATAGGGGTGCAATAATATTAAGCTCTACAATTAAAATATAAGACGAAATCGATTATTGAATTTTGAAAATTTGTTCCAGAATCAAAGATTTTGAATTAAAAATGGCTGCTTGTCGAATTTTTTCAATATTCGGTACAACGTACAGTAACGGCTATTAAATCTTGGGCAGACAATTTGTCAAATTTTGACTTTTCTGCCATTTTTTGTAAATCGCTCTTTTTTATCTTGTTTTACTTTTAATTACTTTAAATAAAGCAAAAGGTAAAAGAACATATTTATATTTTATAAAAATTAATAAATTAATTAACAATTTAATAAATTCAAACAAACTTAAATATCCTTCCAAACAAATTTAATATTTTATTGCAGCCCCGTTTTTTTAAGGCAGAGTTTAGCCTTCCAGGCATCGAATGGACCAAAGCCCGGGCGTAGTCCGGATTTCCTCGTAACTCATTTCACGCCTCTAAAATTTAATCCTTAAGTTCGTTAACATTTGGCGGCCTTATTTTCCCTATTTATTTTATTGACTTATCAGCCCCAAACGTTTTCCATAACATTTAAATCCGGACTACGTGCGGGCCACGGTAAAACCCTGATCGACTTGCCGGCCGGGCTATATGAACGGGACACTTATCTTGCTGAAAGATAAAATGTCTGTCCGGAAATCGATCTAGTACAGAAGGAAGCTTGATATTCTGTAGTAGATCCATATATACCTCCGCATTGAACCTTCCTTCGATAAAATAACATACACCAAGTTCTTGTCGACTCAGCCACCCCCAAACATTTACCGAAAATCGCATTACTTCTGTCCTTTTGGGTATATTTTTCATCAAATCGTGTTTCTTGAGGCATGTATACCTTAAGTATCCCATTGTAGAACGACTGAAACACTTTTTCATCGGTACATATTATATTTTCCCAAAAAATCGGAGGTTCCAAGTAAAATTGTAGAGCAAATCCAATGCGTTGTTCTTAATTTGCATTTTTAAAAAATGGTTTGAAGTTGAAGGCTGTCGGGTGGCAGCGCAATTCGGATATTTGCCTTATTCTTCGCCGTGCCGTTCTAACCGATGCTGGGAAATTGCTTTTTGTTTTTGCTGCAACTACAGATTTAAATGGTTGGTTTCTCAAAACATTAACTAAACTATTGTCTTGTTCTTGATTTGATAGATTGGGGCGACCACTTCTAGCTCTTCTTCAAAGGAGTGTGTTTCCTACAATTTTTTTACAAAATGAATAGTACTCTTTGGGATGTTAAGCTCTTCCGCCACATCCCTTTCTGGCCAACCCCTCTGCTCAATATAATAAATAATTAATACTCTTTTATTCAAGTTAAGTTTGGCATTTTAAAACATATTTTTAGACACTGACAACGGACACCTGTTTATTAGGTTTTTTAACAGGTATTTATATTCAGTAGAAGGTGGCATAAGCCTGTTTTACGAAAGAAAAAAATGCCCAAGATTTAATGGTCGTTACTGTACCTATGTAAATCATTTTATTCCACTTTAAACTGAAATCACCGATCGTAAATAAAGTTTAAAAATTACTGAAGTGATGTCACCAATTATTCACCAGATTTTAGAGAATTATCAAGAGAAATAAAATAAATGTGTTTAATTTTTAATATTTAAATTTAATACACATATTTTGTACTTTTATTTATATGTTTTCAGTAAATATAATTTCTGTAAAAAAATTAATACCTTTTTTACATACCTTTTAAATACCTATTTAATTGCGGCTCGCAAAAAATTTCAAATTTTGAAAAATGGCTGGGACTATCAAGGAGCTTGGCCTACGGCATATAACCTAAATTTAACTTAGTTTTGCTAAAAACTAAAATTAAACCTGGGATTTTCTTTAATAAATGTCTTTACTAATGTAAAATACTATATCAATACATAAAAATGAGTACATTTATTACTATATAAACCATTTTAATCGTTAAATAAAAATAACATTCATATAGTCACCAACAACAAAGCCATTAAACTAAACTATTTATAATTTACATTGACGATAAAAGGGAACAGTGCTATATATAAGGAAGGCATTACTATTATCTTTTGAATTGTTTGCTTAATATCATAATAATAGTATGTGTGTTAATTTTGATCAGATTTATTTAAAACATATTTATTCTAGTTTATATTTGGTTAATTACACCAGAAAATTACTCTAACTAATGAGTTTTAAACTGATCGCGAACAATGGGTAAATTTTTTAAATCAAACCTGATTTATTTAGGCTAAATTTTAGTTATGTCAAAAAATAATGACCTTGACAAAACCAAGCACAAAATTACTGTACTTAGAACTCCTCAGCCTTCGTGGATTGTCCAAAGATTAAAAAAAAAATTGCCGTTATCTTTTTTTTATAACCTGATATAACCAACATTTCCATTTCAAAGCTATAGAAATGTTAATATTACACAGCCATACAAAAAAGTGGTAAAAGCGATATGTATCGCACGTATTTATATATAGATATAACAAAATAAATTTCACACACCCAACTTTGTTTTTTAAATACGTTTCTGGATTTTTTATTACGGGTTTTAAAAGCATTTAAGATCCCAAATCCAATGATGTATCACACTTACTCGCAAAACTTATTTTTAAGATTTCCTAGTAAGATCGTTCCAAAAATCTATTATCTGCCTCTCTCTCGCACATGATTTCTTATGGAAATTGCCAATAATATGAATTTTTTAAATACGTGCTATATATCATTGGTCTTAGGACCCTAGAAGCTCTTAAAATCCATAATAAAAAACCAGGACCGTATTTAAAAAATTAAAGGTTGATGATGGCAGCTTAAAGACGAAACGTAGGCATGTTAAACTAATAGCACTATCTTGTAGAATAAAAAAAGTAGCAATGAAAATGCGAAGTTTATTTTGTTTTATCTATTCAAATTGAGTCATTAAAATGTAAATATTCGGTTTTTTCCCAAAGTTTTCGAAAATATTCTTTTAAACTTTTAGAGTGTTATTTTAATCAGCATCAAATTGCGCATCTTTGCCTTCATTTAACTGACCTTATATCTCTTCAAGTTACCGAGATCCCAATGATGATGCTCGAATTTGTGACATCCTGTACATTCGAAAATTTTAAAAAAATTATTGAAATTTTTATTGATTGTTCGTATTTTAGACCTGCTTCTTAAGGTTTATGAGTTTCTGTGATGTGATTTCAGATTTGATACGTGTCCAAGAGGAAAAAATACTTTGGAAATCATATATTCGTATATCATGTAAAGTACAGACCACTTTTTTTGTGTGGCGGTCAGCAGCACCGATGTTTTCTAATCATATATTAGTTATTGTTACCAACTTTATTGCATAACAAATACATAATAATATATTGTAAGCAAACGAGGTAGTCTTTGTAGAGTATTTGCTTATTCAGAGGCATAAAAAGATTTAATTGGGAAGTAAAAAATGTCAAAAAATATCAAGCGGATAAATTAATATTCAAATTAAACATTTATTAAACGCATTTAAATAAAAT
Source organism: Listronotus oregonensis (assembly GCA_019359885.1). Lineage (NCBI taxonomy): Eukaryota > Metazoa > Arthropoda > Insecta > Coleoptera > Curculionidae > Listronotus > Listronotus oregonensis. The sequence goes on along the minus strand of JAHBCN010022032.1, from coordinate 5,227 downwards.
TATTTAACAAAAGAAAAAAAACCTTTGTTACTTTTTTTAAATTGACGATTAACGTGTTTCACGTATAACCTTAGAATTTTTATTGGTAAATAATTGTACGTTTTTGTCAAAAAAAAGTACAGAGTGGCACTTTTTCCATGAGTTTTCAGGTTATTGGGAACTATAACTGACAACATATTCTTAGTTCGATTTTCAAAACTGCAACGACGCGGCTAACTTGATTCATCTCGAAGCTACAGGCATTTTTCAAATTTTAATTATTTTAGTACACCTCTGTATCTCGGTTGATAGTTAAAATAAAAAAAGGTAAATAGCCTATTTATGTAAAATTTTACCCAAAGTTTCCTTTTTTTTTAATGGGATATCCTGTAAATTATTTAACTATTTGATTTCCAATAAAATTGCTTTTCTAGTAACATCATAAACTTTATATTTATTTTTAGAAAAATTGTTTATTTGTAAAAAAAAAATAGGAAAACCCCATAAGATTCCAATTTTGCACAACCTGTATAAAATCTACATTGTAATAAACCTATCAATTCTTAAGTTGATCACTTTTATAAAAATAATAAATATTGTTTTTTAAATTACTAGCTAATGCAAGTTGACTTAGGAACAAATGATCGCTGCAATATTTTGTATAATATTTAAGCAAAAATAAAATGCTTTACAGATGTATTACGCTAAATATTGAGAAAGAACGCAACCAAACATTATTACTTTCTACAGACTAGATGAGAACCTATTTGCTTATGGCCCAGATAAAAAAGACCAGATACGAAACATAGCGTGGCGGCACGGTCAGCGTCCCCCACTATAATGGTCCGCTCAACGGCGGATCATTTAGTACGGGAGCCGTTCCGCGTGCGTTGAACTGTTTAGTTTACTAGTTACTGTGAAACGAGGCTAGTGCGGGCGTAAAAGCCGTTTTTAAAATATTTATTATTTTCGACTTTTTTAACATGACAGGTTATAAGTGCATATGTAGATGCTGTACATCTAATAATAAAGAAATAACTTTTTTTTCGCTTCCATGTGACTCTATAAGGTAAGTTCGATTTATTTATTCAGATTCAAAAATCACAATAGACATTTTTTAGACGTGAAGCTTGGCTTCGTGCTGCTATAATAATCACACTTTCAAATTATAATGCGCTTAAAATTTTCAGAACTTAAAAAAAAATAATTATGAATATTGTAAGGGTGATTAATTGAGAATTTGAATATTTCAACATTGGTATTTTTATCATAATACGCGTTGTAAGATTTGAATATTACAATATTGGTATTTCTACTATTATATGATTTATTGGAGATATTCCAATAAATCATATAATAAAATTCCTGCTGTGCCTAAGTTATTATTTGGACGCTTGAAGAAAAAAAATAGGTGCCGAAAATTGGGAACTGAAAGGATTTCCAAGATTGAACAAACTTTGTTTTTGACACAATTTTCTATCTAATTCTTATGTCAAAAACCCTCGCCCTCTTTGAAAAGTGGGTGGTTTTATAATTTTAAATAGAACCCCTATTTTTTCATTTTGGGTTCTCAAAAATTCTGTGTCGGCCCCACACCATCCCGCCACCCTTTCACAGGGATGAAACGAAAAAAAAAAATTTAAAAATAAAACTAAAACTGAACAGTTTAAATATTTAATTAAATCCGCAATGAAAATAGACATTCACCTCAATTCAACCAACCTTCGCCACTCAGGGGATGAAACAAATTAATAAACAAAATTGAAACTGAACCTTCTAAATTCTTAATTAAATCCGTAATAAAAATAAACATTTTTTATTGCAATATTATTTTCTTAATTTTTGTCATCCCCCATGAAAGGGTGGCAAGGTTTGAAGGGTAAAATTTTAGATCGGGTCACATATTTTTCTGACATGTTTATTTTAATTATGGATTTAATTAAGAATTTAGAATGTTCAGTTTCATTTTTGTTTAAATAATTTTTGTTATCCCCTGTGGAGGGTTGGCGAGGGTTGGGGTGAAATTTGAGATTGGGTAACATGTTTTTGTACATGTTTATTTTTATTGGAATTTAATTAAATATTTAAACTGTTCAGTTTTAGTTTTATTTTTTAACTTTTTTAGTTTTTTTCATCCCCGTGAAGGGGTGGCGTGGGTTGGGGGTGAAAATTGAGGGCCAAACACAGAATTTTTTAGGAATCCGAAAATGCAAAAAAATAGGGGTTTCTATTTAAAATTATAACCACCTTACGTTCACCCCCTTAAGAGGAGTGGGGTGGTTTTAACATCAGAATTAGATAGACGATTGTGTCAAAAACAAAGTTCATTGCAATCTTGGAAATCCAACCTTTCGTTCTCGAATATTTGACCCAGTCCAGACTTTTCGGACACCCTGTATTTTAATATTAAACCCAAGTACATATTCCAATACTGAAGCTTAAAAATAGTCATTATTAATTTGCATACCTTTTCATTTTGACGTTAAAAGAATGCCTCTGGCTATAGCGAAGCCTTTGTGTGATCCTCGAGTCAAGAACTTCAATCGAGCCGACCCGGCTTTCACATCTGGTTTTAGTTAAATCTGTGCTTATGGATTGTTTGGAAAATAATAAAAAATAAATAAATTAATGATAAATAAATATTAAATCAATAAAAAAATTGTAAAATATATTAAAAACTTTTATTAAATAACAAAATTTTATATAAGCGGTGCAAAATTTAAATACTATGTTCAGGTCCTTTTGAATGTTATCACGTTTGGGGGTAATTCACCCCTCTGTTACAGGGGTGGTTTTCTTATAAAATATCTTTATAGTTTTTCCCAGATTTTTTAAGTTATTTATTTTTTTTATATATTTAGGTAATAATTTAACCCTCTTAGCGAATTTAAGGGTGGACTTTTAACTATATTACGCCCTCATTAATATGAAATGAATTATTTTTCATTTTTAAGATTTTATTTTATAGAAAAAATACAATTAAAATTACTTTTTTCTTATCGATATTATTATTATATTTCAGTTTTACGTCATCATATCAACCCCTAATTAGGGGTGATTTTCAACATTTTTCAAAAAACCAAAAAATATGCTCATCTTGATTTTTCATTACCGATAATTTAAATAGGACAACGAAAATTTACTCTTTATTTTTCGAATGAAACATATGGCTTTTAAATTTTAAGATGACATATTATATCATAAGATGCTTATTTTGGATATTATAATGTGTCTATCACCCGATTTACGGAAACGATATCAACTTTGATTTTTAAACAACACCCTGATTTTTCTGAATTTATTCTATGGATCATTTCTGATATAAAATCTATATATCTATTTCTTGTTTTTGAGAAAAGGGCGATAGATGAAGATATCCAAACGACCGCACATTATGCAGTTTTACGGGAAAACAAATAAATGTTATAAAAAATTATTATGCTTAATTTAATTCTTTCTTAAAACTCTATCTTTGGTGGTCATTATAAAACTACTTCCGGCTTTACCGGAAGTGCTGAGAAAATTGACTTTTCTAATAATGTTACTTCAAAAATTTTAATGCAACACCCTGTATATTTTTTAAAATTTGGATTCTTCGGGTCATTCCTGATATAAAATCTGTATTAAGTCCTATACCTATCTTTGTTAGTTTTTGAGAAAAAAAAAATTGTTTATCCCTATAACTGCATAATGTGCGGTCGTTTGAACATTTCAATCGCCCTTTTCTCAAAAACTAACAAAGATGGGTCAATTTTCGCAGCACTTCCGGTAAAGCCGGAAGTAGTTTTATTATAACCTCCACAGATACAGTCTTCAGAATAAATTAAATTAAACATAATAAATTTTTATAACATTTATATGTTTACCCATAAAACTGTATAATGTGCGGTAGTTTGGACATCTTTAATCGCCATTTTCTCAAAAACAAGCAGATATAGGTATGGGATATAATATAGATATTATACAGTAATGATCCGCAGAATCCAAATTCGGAAAAATATACAGGGTGTTCCATTAAAAAAATCAAAATTAATGTCGTTTCCGGTCAAACCGGAAGTGATAGGTACATGTTATATTATCCAAAATTGGCGTCTTATAATATTATATGTCATCCTAAAATTTAAAAGCCTTATGTTTTTATTTAAGAAAATAAAGGGCTGGGTAGTGATTTCGTTGTCAACCGGTATATGCAGAATATATTATTTAGTTTTTCTTGTTTTCTTTATTATAAGTTTTTGATCCCGGCTTTTTAAAAGAGTCGTATGTTTTAAATTATGTTTTAGTCGTTGTAATAAATCCTTAAATGGTTGCCGTCTTTTTGGATAGCAAACAAAATATAAATTTTGTGCCATTTCTTAATTTTTTTTCCACTTTCAATATATACGGCCCCCAAGTTCCGATTGTAAAACACTTTGAGACACTTTGTATATTTTTACGTTTTTGTATTTCTGGGAATATTCCAAAGAAAATCTAAATTTCAAAAGCAAATCTTTAATTTGTATTTCTTTAAAATTTAATAAAAAAATTATTGTCATATCTCAAAATTTGCATAATTATCTATGTTTTTACTTTAAAATGTATATTCAGTAATTTTTTTTAACTCAACAATAACTTTCTTATGCAAATATTTTAAATGCCTTTAATTAAAAAAATACAATTGCTTTTTGCACAATCTGGTATTTGACAATAAAAATACAAATTGGGGATTCGTTTTTGAAACTTAGATCTTTTCTGGGCGGAGCACAAAAAAAATTAAAAAATTTCCCCAATTCAAAATAGAAAATTTTCTTCTCTACAGTATTCTGTTTTCCTTAAGGCCAATAGCATATTGTATAAACTTTATGTGGGTCCCATGTCTCACTTTGTAGATTATAAAAAAAATTTAAGATCCTAGATCCGCACGTGCTGGTTTCTGATAGTTAAAATGTATTTTCTTTGACGTAACAATTTTTTTGCATACTTTACATTTTACAATACAGATAAAAAAGAAGCATACGTCCTTTATTGATTAAGAAATAATGAAAGCAAACCATTGAAAAAGTGACTTTTTATCTAAATATTGCGTATACCGCAATAAAATACTGATAACCCGTGATAAGTAGACTATAACTACATCAAAACAGATGTAGTCCAATAAGAAAAAATCTTTAATTAAACTTAAGTAACATTAAGGATATTGTTACATCCTAGTTAAAAAAATTATTAATATTTAAATAGTATTCTGTTTTAGTATATTACATACCGAGAG
>JAHBCN010022031.1:0-13635 GCA_019359885.1 Listronotus oregonensis | reverse complement strand
TAATTTTTTTAACTTTTTATCTCAGCATCTAAAATAGGAAACTCCAATTTTTATTTTATTCTGATCACCCTTTTTAAAATTAAGGGCCCACCCACTTCCCTCGACTATACAGAAACATTCCGTTTACTAAAAAAAAAGAAGCATTACTTTATAAATATGACATTTGAACACTTCAACTTCAACTTCAACTTCAAAATGGCTTTATGTCTTAAGTAAAAACATTACTCATAAACAAAGCTTACTTAAACTAAAAAAATACATTATAATAAATAGCATAGTACGTGATGTCAAAAAATACAGTTAAATAAAATAAAATAAAAAAAATAAAGGTGACCCTTCCAAACCTTTCCTTCCTTTCTCCACATATAGAATATTTACACTGCTAAAAAATAAAAAGATCTAATAAAGCATCAAAAACTTCGAGAATAAGAAGAAGAGGAAAAGGGGTCATGTCAAAATTAAAATAGCACAAAACAGTAATAAAAACAACATAGGTTGGTCATAGAAAAAATGTAAAAAAAAATGTAACAAGCCTCACACAAAACTATCATTTAAAAATTCCGTCAGAGAATAATAGGCCTTGACAATAGAAGACCTTTCACTTCTCTCCTAAATCGCTTTTCCGAGGATATTTTCCGAATGGGCGCCGGAAGGTGTAAACATTTTTTTACCATTATACACAAATGAGTTTTTACCAACGTTGAGACGGTATGGGAAGAGCAGTCACCCGCACATTTCGTGTTGGGAAAAAGATTCTGCAGAAATTTCAGCCATAAATTTTTTCCTAACCAAACACACCGTTTCCAATATGAAAATACATGGCAATGTTAAAATTTTCTTTAGCTAAAAAAGAGGTTTACAAGATTCGCGATGTTTAGCTCCATATAAATCTAACAGCTCTTTTCTGCAAGACAAACACGCTATTAAACAGGAAATGAGCGCAAGAACCCCAAAAACATATCCCATATCGGAGATGTGACTCAACGAGGGATAGTACACGTTTCGAGCCACATGACTATTTAATTCCTGGGAAACGACTTTAACAGCATAACACCCTCAGATATTTTTTTTATTGTTGTAAATGTGCTGTTCAAATTTCAACTTTCATCGATGGATAAGCCCAGAAATTTATTTACCGCAGGATTACTTATTGATTGCTCTCTAGTTGCACATCCCTAAGCCTGCACCCAAAATTAATCATATTTGTCTTAGTCACATTAAGGTTAGAACATTGGCGTCACACCAGTCTTTAATCTTAATTTAATCTGTCTCAATGCTCGGCTTCAATTCACCCGCATCACGGCCGTGCCAGAGAATGGTTGTGTTGTCAGCAAACATAGTAAACCTACCCGATATGGGTAATCTGGCAAGATCATTGATATAAATTAAGAATAGAGAGGACCTAAAAACAGATCCCTGTGGAACACCCGTTGTTATTTTCATATATTCAGACTGACTGTTATTGAACAAGACACACTGATAACGATCCGAGAGGTAAGAAAAAACCATTCCCAAGATTTTCCTCTAAATCCATAGACTTCAAGCTTGCTCAGCAGTACTATGTGATCACACAGTCGCTTACTGAGATCACAGAATACAGACGAAACAACCTTCCATCATTAAGGCTCAGATAAAGGCTGTTAAGAAAAGAAAACATTGCATCACAGGTATTTGTGTCTTCCAGAAACCCGAACTGGGCAAGAGAAAGTAAACGATATCTAGTCAAAAACTAATCACACGCTTCTTTACAAGTTTTTCTTAATTTTTGCGAGTGTTATGAGTAATGAAATCGGTCGAAAACAGGAGGCCTCCTCGTATCTCCACCTTTAAAAAGTGGAAATGTTGCCAATTTTAAAAATGATGGAAATATTCCTACAGAAAACGACCAATTTATAGCCTCCACTAAAGCTTCTAGTGCCGAAACTGGAAGGTGCAAAATATTTTAATTGAAATATGATCCCAACCGGAAGCATTTTTATTTTTGATTTCAGCAAAAACACCCATAATTTCTTCTATGTTTGTGGGATAAAGATAAAGGTCTCCCGCACTGAAACTCCATCAGAAAGTATAGAGCGTCATATTTTTGTATAATTTGCCAGACAGATTAGACCCACAGTACAATAAAACGAATTGAAATCAGATGGGTGATACCAGAATGTATCGCAGACTCACCCCTATTATTTAGATCATTAACGACCTTCCAACATTCTCTCTGTGGATTACTAGAATTATCAATTCGGTCAGAAAAATAAGACGCTTTAGCCAACCTGATAAGTTTTCTATAAATTTTACGATATTTTTATAGTATGATACAAACACTGGACAATCCATAAAAAACTTTCATTTTGTGCAGTGATCGCATATTTTGAGCTGAAATTCTTAAACCCTTCGTAAGCCAACACTTTTTGATTTTGTGCTTAATAAGTCTCAGCGGAAAAGCATAGGAAAACACATCCATCAAACCCACATGAAAGCCTCCAGTGGATACTCGAATCGAGAACAGCACGCCAATCTCTGCCCCACACATATTGATAAAACCTATCATAGTTCTTTCTAGTATACAACCTTCCATAACGTTTCGCTATCCTAGGTTGTTTTTGTCAAAAGGTTAAAATCACACAAAACAGCCTCATGATCTGACAGACCCGCATTCACAATAGAACACTTAATGAAATTAGTATCTATATTTGAACATACATAATCAATCATTGATTTAGAATGTTTAGTTATACGAGGGATCATTAACATGCATTCTCAGACTAAATGAGTCAAACAAATTCGATAATATATTCATATTTGTGAGACTTGTTTAAAAAATCAACATTAAAATCACCCGCTAAAATAATATGTGAGTTTGTGGAACTCCCAAGATGAGTAACTCGGAGTCTGGATATAAAACAATTAAAATTAGTACTAGGCGGTCTGTATAGGCAAATAATAAAAACATTTAGCTTAACCGAGTGAACTATGGAGAATTCAAATTCTTTTTCAACTAGTAAGTGATTTAATTTATTAAAATCACAAAATTATACATATTAAAATAAACATCTCGAACGCAGACAGTACCCCCATGAGAAAAATTTTTCTAGAATAATTAGACACAACACAATAGTTTTGCAAATATATCTGTTCGCCCTCACGTAACCAGTGCTCTGTTAAAAGTAAGATACTAGGATAGCCAATACGTCGACAAATAATTCAAGTTCGTTTATCTTCTTCTCACAGATTGCACATTCAAAAGCATTATTGAAAAATTATAATCTACTTTCTCTCTAAAAAAGCATTCTCCCCAGCACAATTATTGTTCGAATTTGGTAGAGCTTCTACAGATCTATTTTCAGTAGAGTTACCCACTTGAGAACAAAAATTTATCATTTTTGAACATATAAATTTACATAAAAGTTTTTTCGCGTTATAAGACGGCTGCGCATTATTTGATCTTTCGTAAGAGTGCATGAAGCTGTCTATGGATAAAAACATTGAACCATTTCTGTCCCCATTCAAGCAGTTCAGAAGTAAGGTGTTGTTTTCGTTAATAAAATTATTTAATACATTACGGTTTGAAGCAAAAGATGAACCAATCACAAAGAGGTTTGTTTTCTCTGAGATAGATATCAGATTATTTACTTCATTTTGTTTAATAGGTCACCTCTTAATGCATTTTCACAACACTAAAAACCACTACATAATCGTTTTTTGTCAACTGCCTACCATAGCTTAATGTTTCAGACACAATTTCACTAAACAAAACGTTCTTTTATACTGGAGTTTATATCATACTTGCTTTGCCAAAGTTTTTAAAAAGAGTTGCACATCCTATTACATTACATTTGTCGCCAACAATTAAGAGTTGAGGTTTTTTAGTTAAATTATTTTGACTAATAGAAGCATTTTTATCTGGTTGATTATTTATGATATTATCATTTTTGCCCTTACTATAGCCGGCATTAATAGAAGCATTGGCACTGCAGTGAATGGTTTCTTCTTTATTCAGCAGGTAATTTTTATTTTGTAATTTACACCTAAGCCTGGATAGTTCAGTAGTATAAAGTGATTATCACTTTCCAATGTTCGTATAGTTTCGACCATACTTCTCTTAATTTGATTCAGGTCATCTAGTTCTGTCTTCGCTATTTCGTGGGCAGATCTAATTATTGAATTTCTTTTTAAGATCTGTATTGATATTATTTATGTCAATAATTTTATTCAAATGAGTAATTTGTTCGCTTTTTTTGTTTGCTTCCCAAGAACTTGCGTTCAGTATCTAAAACGTCGTCGGTAAAGTCCTGCGTTCTCCTTCGGACCTTTTTTAGATGAATATCTTTCTCCTTCAATTCTTTTTCTTAAGTTTTTCAAGCTCACATCTTAGGTTTTCCTTTGATGCATAGTCCATTTTTGCCCGCTCAGCTGCTTTTCATTTTCCCCTTTTAGCTCTCCAATTTTAGATTTTAAGTCATTAATATAATCATCATTGTTTTGATGAAAATCCTCAATGCACTTTTTGGAACATAAAATTTTATGTCTCTCGACTAATTTAAAGGACAGTCTTTCAATACAACTTTTGTGAAAGATGTTAAAACACACTATGCAAAAGTAGTTTTCTGTCTTTAACTTTAGGACAGCACAAAAAGTGTATCTGTGTCAGTCATAATGTGCAACAATAAAATTGAATAATTTAAAATCAAATATAAATAAACTTCCAAGTCCAGTCCTGGTTTCAATTTATGTTCCAATTGAATGGATGGTATTTCATTGAATCTATATAAAAACGGAGTCTCCACAAAAAAGATGAATCCTTATCTTCCTACACTGATAAGGGCAACCACATCCTTTCATAAATAAGAGTGTGTTAGGTTTTGTTATTATTTTGATGTTTTTTTTAACACAATAATTATTTAACCAAAAACATTTTAAACAGATTTGAACACACTTTTTTTTCCGCACCAGACTTATCTAATCTAATGCGAAGTATGGTGCTGCATTTCCTTAACAAGGAAATTCTTGGTTTATCTTAAAAGTACGCAAGGTAGGTCACTAGCAACATCAAGCCGGCTCCGTTTTTTTGTTTTAATTTCCATTAAAAAAAAAAATTATTTTTCACTAATAGGTTGTCGAAAATGGTATGTAAAATTTTAAAGGCATTTTCGCGATTAAAAGATATATGGGAAGATATTTTATCCAAAAATGTAGTAATGACCAAATTTTCAAAGTCATTTTTCACCACTGAGTCGTGTTTTCAGTCGATTGTTTGTTCTTGCATTTCTTCTGAAAGGATGTTTATTGTTTATATTAAAATTAAAAGGACTTTAAGCATATTTATGTTCATCATTGTCATTAAATTAGAAAAATATCGTTGGAATTCATCATGATGAAATATAATATCTTTTTTTGTAATCTCTTTGTTTTTAGCAGTGTCGTCAATTCTTCATTAATAAAACCAATTTCGGAAATAGAAAAAAATTGAACTTGCAGACGACGTTTCCAGATATATTTTTTTTAATTTGAACTGATTTTTTGTTATTTTAAAGATGAAAATTTTTAATAATTTTTCTGAGCTCTCGCGCCTCCCTTGATGTTGCTTTACGCCCCCATTTTGGGAACCACTGCTCTAGATCAAACATTCACTATTTTATATAATTTATTAGAACTACTTAGTATGGAGAACTGACTCTTTCTTATTAAAAATGCGAAATTATACATATCAACATTTCTCTATGATAATTGTTTAGTTCACTTTTGTGTTATAGGTTTAATTATTATTTAATTTTCTTTGATTTGTACCAAAAAATTGTCTTTTGCTTCCATAGATCTTTTGATATGTTTAACATTTTTGTTATTCCTTTGCTGGGGTTTTATACTGCCTACTTCAATATTGTTAGCTGTACCTATACTTATTATAAGGATTTGCGAATCAATGTAGATATGTATAATTTTGCGATTTTGGTAAAAACGTCAATTGTACATAGCAATTTTAATAAATTATATAAAAAGTAAATGTTTATATAGAAATTAAATAAAAATTAAAGTTTTATTTTAATTTCGAGATTTGGGTGTTAAAAAACATTTCAAATTTAAAATAAACCTTTATTCTCCTTTTAAATTAGATAAAAGTACAAATCAAAATATTTAAACGCCTTCTTCATCTTAAGCCTTTTATTTGATTTTAAATTGTCTTGTTATGGCCTACTAAAATTTTGGGAAAAAATCGGTTTGGAGCCATTTTGAAATAAAATGACAAGTGTGACATATGGTTAAATAGAGAATTTTAAGGTGTATCAAGTAGGCTACAAATATATACAGGGTGCTGTTAAAATTTAAAATTTGGGTTACTTCCGATGTTTTATTTAGTCATTAAAAGCATGTCATTATAAAACCTCTTTCTCAAATGGGGATAACGCCCCTTGTGGGCGTTGGAGACTTAAGGGGCTTAAGGGGCCCAGAAAAAATTGGGGGGGCGCTGATGTATTTAAGAGGGCGATGGTGATTTGTAACTTCAGCTATTTCATATTTTAAAATTCATGAAATTAAAATCCTTTTACTACACAACATCCATTTATTAGTTTATATTTATGTCCTCTTTGATTGTATAAATTTTAAAATAAAAATATAAAAATATTTAGTATTTTTAATGGTTCACAACGCTATTTATATCTTAAGATATTAAGTAATAGGTATCAAACACTGAAAATATTCGTTCTTAAGTGTCGCAGGTGAGGTCCCCACCCCCGAAGACAGTGTATTAAAAAATGGTATATCTATTGTTGCGGCCAAAGCTGACCCACTTGCGAACGCGGGATTTTTATGTACCTACTCTAGTGAAAATAAAGAAAAATAAAATTGAAATTAAAAGGTTCAATTATAATTCACCTTTGGCGCGAACAAATATTGTACGATTTATTGGTGCAATCATGTATTATTTATAGTCCGTCAACGTTCGTGCGTCCGTGTTTGCAGAGTGCAGGTACGGGAAGGAACAAATTCCAAATACACAGCCGCGGCTGGGGACGGATCGACGACTGACGTAACGTTCCGCCGCATGCACGCATCGCACTTGCTCGCCATCCCGCACTCCCCCCGCTACCCCGATAGTCATTGTAAAGTTGTATTATTATTACTCAATATTGAATATTGTTTATTTTGAATTAAAGATACTCTTAATATTGTAAAGTTGCATTATTATTGCTCTCTGGTAAGAAAAATCTCGTTTAAAATATAGGTTTAATTAAACCTCAGGCGAGACTAATATCTTATTGGATTTTTAAGGTAAAAATGGGGGGGCGCTACAAAATAACTAATTTTCAAAGTGGGCGTTAGAGAAAATAAGTTTGAGAACCTCTGTTATAAAAGATGCATCACCCAAATTTCAAAAATTAATGCTAATAAATAAAAAAGTTATGGGCTGTCATATGTCAGCTGTGTCATCCTGTATATTATTAAATTATTATATGGTAACATGTTTGTTGTTAGAGATATATGGGTGGTGCTGTGACCATGCAGTATTTGCAAAAACGCTATTTTTTGAAAGCTATACGCGATACGATAGTTAACGTCGCTGATGGTAATAAGCTTACCTCATGAATAATGGGTAATAACTCGCAATATTTAAAATACCGCATAGAATCGTCATGCGCACAATTTCTCTTAATCAATTTTGTTTTGTTATTATAAAATTTTTAATTTTGGATGCCTAATACAAATTAGAAAGACCAAGAAGAAAAGAAGAAATAACAAGGAAAATTTTAGCATCCGAACTTTAAAAGATCATCTTCCAAAATATTAATTAAAATTGCTGCCTTAATATCGACAATATTGCCTTCGATAACAGCACATTTTCTAGGTCTTGGTACCTATTTACAATAAATAAAAATGGGGGAGGCGTCCGGGGCCGTCTAGAAGCAGGGAAATTTTTAAAGTGTCTGGGTAAAACTCGGATACTTTTTGTGTTAAGGAAAATCCGATTAATATGAAAATAAAATATCCTAAAAGAAGTCGACGAAGAGTTCCTAAATATTTTAATTTCCAGATTAACTCAGAAAGAGTGTAGAGTTTATTAGTAGGTATTTTATTTTTTGTGCTAAGGTTTAGTCGATTTTGTAAATTTAAGTCAAATATTGTTAAATACATTACAAACAAATAAGCTTCTAAAACAAATAAAAACAATTAAATTAATGTTTTTATTTTTGTAGTTATTTTTTTTGGGGTTTTCGGACTAAAAAGCTTAATTTTACCCCAACGCCAGGGGTATTTAAAGATTTGTTCGCGTCGTCAATTTAGGTGATGGCAGCCCTGATTGACAACTACGCTTCATAATACGGCGTGTTCCATATCTCTAAAAATAACCAACACATACCGCGTGCGGTTATCAAATAGCGCCTTACTTAAATAACGTACGTTAGCGTTACCAAAGTACCCATATTTCTCTATTATTCGATAAACTATTTGTTTTTATCCGCCACAATGCATATCTAGATTTTATGTTTATGGCAACCCCGGGGCAATCTATTATTTTTTAAACCCAGTTTTTATTGCACTTTATTCCATAAACAGCCAATAACGTTTCTGATCCAAATTCGCCATATTGGGGTGCGGCAATTCAAAGAATACAAATCAATCAGAAATATTTGGCAACAGCGTCGATATAGCTGTTCGATTCCGCGTGTCGAAAAACCCCCATATACAGAATTTTGTAAACGCAGCTTTAGCTGTTTTAAAGACATTTAAGAAAAGTTGTATTTCAGTTCCTATTTGACCTCCGATCAGTGAAGTGCTCGCGATAAAAAAAACTACATAGTTTTTTCCGGGAAGGCGGCTGAAGGAGCTGTATCAACGGCTTTTACCATCGGGGATCAAGAAGAAACTCAAGCCAAACGATGGAGTCCCTCTTCTGGGGCTAAGCGCTGTGAGCGATGATTCCTATATCTGTTTCTTTCGGGGAGCCCCACGCACGAGGAATTTTCCTAATGGCGGAAGATGGTTGCGCGCTCAGGGAAAGGGAAGGTACTGACAGAAAACGGTTATGCGCGATACCAGTAGCAGTCTCCGGTCGGACGTCCATTTTTGTGCCTTGCATCGATAAGAAAATATTTTGGAAAATTTTGAGAATTTAAGTTTTTGAAAAGTTCGGAATTTTTGGGGGCTACAGAGCCCGACTATCCAGAAGTTCCACGTACAAAGCCTGGGAAAGCCACGTTGATAACAACGTGTGTCTGGAAAGGGGAGAGCTGGTTGAACGTCCACCGACGGAGACCAAAAAAAGTGAAAGCAAAGCAAAGCAAAGTTGTATTTTTTGCTAAAAATGCGATGTTGTATCTGAGCAACTAGTAGAGGCAGAATGTTGAAAATTTAGGATCTTAGTAAAATTGGCGCGTGTTGAAATATAAAATAAATGGGACATTGCGTTTAAAAATATCTACGGTATGTAAATTCACATAAGTGTTCTAATATTCTGTTAAAAAAATAAGAAAGCTGTCTTAAGTTGTTTCTGAGATATTCGAATTTGAAAATTGCTCATTTTACTATTGACTTGTTGACTAACTCAATCATTTACACATCAGAATTATGCGGCACTCTTTGAGAGGTTAAAAACATGAAGTTTTGTATATAAGTAGGTTTGAGGACACAAGTAAAGAAGAAATTCTTTTGATATTAATTACTCGAAACGTTCTGAAACAGGGGCGGAATATCTTACATTTAGGGGGTATTTTAAAAGTTTGCAATCTGATTGAATCTGAACTTCTGAGGTCATAGTTGTTTTAGAATTTAAAATTCAGGGTTTTTATTTACTAAATAAAGAACATTGCTACATTTTACCTGTCGGTAAAAGCATTCACATTTTTTTATTTATTAAACCTATCTAAAATAAGTGGCAAACTCCTATCAAAAATTTCGGCCTCTTGAAGTATGAAATTAAAATCGACTAAGCTCTGTCCAAAATTTTGTTCCATTTTAGACCGAGATTTGTAGATAAGAACGTGGCCATTATTTTACATAAATATTTTGGTAGGATACCTACCTTATTCCGCATTCTAAAAACTGTAAAACCTACCACAAATGAATTGCAAAAAAAATATGTAATGCCGCGGTTACCCCAAGCCTTCCACAAATTGTGGCAATTTTTGCTTTTTCCACAAAATACAGCAATTTTTTTTGTCTACCACTTGTGGGGAGACGAATCTTCCACTAAATTTTGGTTCCCCGCGGAGTTTCGTAAAGATCAAAGAAAGTTTACAACTAAAGTGGAAGATTTCTACTGCACCTTTGGGAAAATAAATTGAAAACTAAAACTAGGTAGAGAACTGGAGAACTACTGCCTAAACCTTTCGCGCCAATTCGTTGGCAACAAGTTTTCCACCTGTTTCTCTAAATTTGAAAATAGCAACTTTTATTTTCCAAAAAAAAACTTTTACTTGTTGCTCTAATTTGAGAAGAGCAACTTTTAGTTGACAACATTTGGTTTTCTACAAAAATCTTTTGTCAACTTTGATGAAACACCCTTGAGGATTTTCAGAATTTTTAGATTTTAAATTCTAAAACAACTACTTATGACCTCAAAAATTCAAATTGCAAGTAGATTTTTTACAAGGCAAACATTTATAGTAATACCGCGTTTACATCAAAGTCATCCACTAAGTTTTCCAAAGTTGCGGCAATTTGTTTTTTTCTACAAAATACAGCAAAATTTTCTGTCTTCCACTTTGGAGAGACAAATCTGTGTCGGTAAAGATTCAAGAAAGTTTACAACTTATGGAAGATTTGCTGTGCACGCTTTCCGAAGCAAACTGTAGAAACTAGTAGAAACTGGAGAACTACTACCTAAATGCTTGGGAACAAGTTTTCCACTTGTTTCTTTAAATTTAAAAAAGCAACTTTTTGGTTTTCTACAAAAAATCTTCCACTTGTCTTTTATTTGAGAAGAGCAACTTTAGTTGACCATTTAGTTTCTACAAACAATCTATTGTCAACTTTTAGTTGTCAACTTTGACAACTATAGACTTATTTTAGATTAAAAGAAAATAAATATAACATGACCTAAAAAACTGCTACGCTCAAAAACGAATAATAGCTAGTTAAATTATTATAAATAATATTTATTTTGCTATATAATATATTGCACTTAAAAATTAATTAGGATGTGACAACTACAGCAATTATGCTTTATAAAACATTTTAATATGTTATAACAGTGTGTGCCACAAAAAAAACACACACCTATTGGTTTCATTTTTAGATACACTGTATAAATAAAAACAAATATTTAATTACTTACATTTATTTAAAGAATGTGAGCACTACTACTGGGAAAAAAAAATTTTTATTGTGGTCGGTGAAAATTTATGGGTAAATTTTTTCCTACTTTTCCATTCAGTTGCGCGACCCAACATCACGTGCGAGAAGAATAAAGCTATCGACGTTTAAAAAAAGTTAAACGACCGACACCTGTGGGCCCACTTAAAAAAGATGAAAAATCATTTTTTTGTTGGACCCCAAAAGGGGGGGAAATTTTTTCGGTTTTTTTAAAAGGGAAAAAAAACAAAAAAATTTTCAAAAAAAATTTTTTGAACTAGCGCCCCCTTTTTTTTTAAAAAATTTTTTGGCCGTTTTTCCAAAAGGGTTTTTTTAAAAAAAACCAAAAAAAAATTTAAAAATTAAAATTTTTTTTTAATTTTTTTTTTTTCTTAAAAGGCCCCCGGGTTTTAAAAAAAATATCCAAAAAAATTTTTTTTTTTTCCCCCGGGCAAAAAAAATAAAAAAACAAAATTATTAAATTTTTTTAATTTAAAAAACATAAAAAGGGGTTTTTAAATTTTTTAATTTGTTGGGGGTTCTTTCCCTTAATAAATTTTTTGGGTTTTTGAAAAATTTTAAAAAGGAAACGGGTATAAGAAAAAATTGGTCCCCCTTTTAATTTGGAAATTTAAAAAAAAAAAAAAAAAAAAAAAAATTCCTGCGGTGGATTACCCAAGAAAAATAAAAAAAAAAATTTCAAATTTTTAAAAATTTTTTATTTAAATTAAGGGAAAATTTTAAAAACTTTTTTTTTTATTTATGAGCTTTTGTCATAAATGAATTAGTTTTTAAATGGTATATTTTTATTTTTAAAAAAAAAGGGGTAATGGTGTTTTATTAATTGATGTTAGGTTTTCCCGAAATTATTTCAATATAAGCTAAAACATGTTTTTTTTAAATTAACAAATATTGTTTTACATTATCTTTTTTTTAATAAAATATTCCCTTTCTTTTTTTTACGTTAATTTAAAAGTTTCCTTTTCTGTTACAATTTTTTTTAAATTTTTTTTTTTTTTGGTTGAAATACCATAAATTTCCCAAACTTTTTTTGCATCTAAAAAAAAAATTTTTTTTTTTTTTTTAAATTTTTTTAAATTTATTTTAAAATTATGTATAAGTAGTTGATTTTTGACATATATAAAAATTTCATATTTTTTTTATTGAAATTTTAAAAACTTTTTATATAAGAAAATTTTTAAAAAATTTAATTTAAAAATAATTGTATAAAAATTTTTTTAAATATAAAAGTCTGGACGAATTTTAGGAAATTTAAAAATATTCCCCTCAATTTTTTTTTACATCCCCCTTTAAATTTCCCCGTTGCCAATTCTTTAAAAATTTTCCAATTTCAAGGCCTTGTTACTTTAACCGGGGAAACTTTTTTTCATTTTTATTAAAACACAAAAAGGGTCCTTTAAAATTTGATAAAGTTAATATTTTTGAAGATATAAATTTTTTAAAAAATTGGAAAAAACTTGGGGAAATTTTTTTTCCCCTTGGCCCATGAAAAATATAAAAAAAAAAAGAATAAAATATAATAATATATATATTTTTGGGTTTTTTTAAAAAAATTAATAATTTTCCCAAAATTAAAAATTTTAAATTTTTTTAATTTTCTTAAAACGTTTTTTTTTTTTTTTTCCGGGTTTAATAATTTTTTAAAAAAATTATTTTGGGGAAAAAAATATTAAAAAAAATTTAATTAATTTAATTAATTTAAAAAACCCTTAATTTTTTTTTGCAATTTTTATCAAATTAATACGTTTTAAAGAAAAAAAAATAATGATTTTGGAAAAAAAAAGAAAACGTTTTGAGTCGGGGGGACAAAGGGGTTTTTAAAAAGGGGTTTTTTGGGGGCCCCCCAAATTTTTGGCCCCCTTTACCCAAAAAAATTACCCAAAAATAAAGCGGGAAAAACCCCCAGGAAACCTTTTAAAAGCCCTTTTTTTTTACTTTTTTTTTGAAACAAGCATTAAAAGGGGTGTAAACCCCAAAAAATTTAAAAAAAAAAAAAACTAAAAAAATATAGTTATTAAAAAAAAGAAAAAACAAAAAAAAAAGAAAAAAATGCCTTAATTAAAATGGGGTTTTTAATCAAATTTTTTTAATGATATCGTTCGAAAAGGAACGAAAAGGGGTTTTTTTTATAGTTTTAAAAAATGATAAAGCTATAAATCATTTAAAAAACAAAAACAAATTTTAAAACAAAAATAACAATTATTGTATATATGGGGGTTTTAAATTTGAATAAAAAATTTTAGATATTTTTTTATAGAAAAAAAAAGTAATGATGCCTAACCTCTGTCAAATTTAAAAACCTTTTTTTTCCCCTTTTTTTTAAAAACGTCC
>JAHBCN010022030.1:0-13696 GCA_019359885.1 Listronotus oregonensis | reverse complement strand
TTCAACACAAATAAAAACCTTTTTTTTGGCCTAATTTCAAATAAAATCATTTTAGAAATTGTTATCCAAAATAAATAAATTAACAAAAATTCTTATTATAAATTACCAGTAGTTGACTATGGATAAACCTGTATCTGTTTTTTTGTCACTTGCATTGATTCTTGCGTGATTTTCCAAATTTAACTATCGGACCCAAAAATGTGATATATGGTTTTTGATGTATTTTTGCCTTCTTATATATGAAAATGCGTGGTCAGCATTTGGCCATAAGGTCACTATTTTTTCCTAACCCTAAAAAACCGCGCAAAACCCGCAATTTTAACGGTTTTGTGGGTGCTGGAGAAAAACTCACTACGAATTCATGTTTAAGAGGCAAAAATACCTTAAAAACCATATATCACATCCTTGGGTCTCATACCTCTTTTTTGGAGTGGTTTTTTTTTATCGTTTCTTTTACGAAAAAACTTGTTACCTGATGGCCAAATTCTGACCACGGATTCAAGTTTAAAAGGTAAAATAAGTTTGTCCATTTTTTTTTTGAAGTGGTATAATTTTTGCACATAAACGTATTGTTAGTCGATCTTTGTATAAATATTTTTCTTAAACAAAATAATTTTGAAATTATTGTATTTACGAAATGCAAAAATAATTAAAATAGGTCAACTTTAATATCATTTATAATTTTAATTTTATCTATTAGATTGACAAATTTTCTAGGGCATTTAAAATAACTATAATACTTTGTCCAGAAGATTTCTAACACTTTTTATATAAAAAAAAATATTTTAACACTTTAAACCCTAATAAAATTCCTTTAGTCTTTTCAAAGGGGTTCAAATAAACTTTCGTTTTTCCTTAGGTTAGGTTAGATTTAAAGTGAGTGGACTTTTTAAGCTCTCCACCGCGATCGCTAGGTCTATTGTGACTCACACCTATTTATATTTCTCCCAATAGGATCAGACTTCTAATGAATCCGATATCAAATTGGGAGAGAGCTCTTTCATCTCCCTTTACTTGTGCCGCTACCGGACACGAGCACAATATGTGTTCTGGTGTCCCTGTCTCCTGCAAAGTATGACGAGCAGACCATTTGATCCGTCATGCCCTTCTCTCCCGGTATAGTGACGTGGGTAGCTACCAGGTCCTTGTTACAGGAACCAGATGTACCTTCTGAGGCCGTATCTCCGGCCATTCCTTATGAAAACGGATCTATCCGCTTTCTGTTTAAAGTAAGGGAACCCTTTTTCCTATAAAAACGGTTCTGTCCGCCTTCTGTTTGGATTCAGGGATCCCTTCCTAAGCACCTGCTTGTTCGAGATGGATTAGCCCTTCCCCGTAAAATAGGCGCCTAGCGCCTGTGACTTCAGAGACACCTTCCGAAACGGATTCACCCGTTTCGGTCGGCGCTCCCTTGTTTGCTTGTGACTTTTGTTACTTCTTTTCCATGAAAAGCGGTTCTGTCTGCTTTTTCTTTGAAGCTAGGGAAGTAACAGTATCTCAGAAGCACCGTTGAAGACACCTGTTTAAGGCACAGGATGTCATTCATTCATCAGCACGGTATGCTAACACCTTGAGTTAAGCCTTGTGTTCGTCTTAGCTTTGGATCCCGTTCCATACGCTAGTGGCTGGAGTTGCCGATAACCGGCAACCCTAGCGGGTTGGAGTTGGCGACAACGGACAACCCCAGCGGGTTGGAGTTGCCGATAACCAGCAACTCCAGCGCATGTTACAAAAAATCCCACGGAGCCCAACCACGACATCGACGTGCGAACACAGCGGTGGATCGTTTTCTCTTGTTCACATTCTAGGTATACGGCTTATAATATGATGCCATTTTTAATTTTATATATATATATATATATATATATATATATATATATATATATATATATATATATATATATATATATATATATATATATATATATATATATATATATATATATATATATATATATATATATATATATATATATATATATATATATATATATATATATATATATATATATTATAATATAAATGTTCTTGAGCCTTGTTATATAATTCAATAAAGGGGGTTCCCCAATTAAAAAAAATAATTATTGAGATTATTTTTGCAATCGCCGGGGGGGGGGGTGGGTGTTACCCCCGTGGGATGGAACCCCGGGGGAGAAGGGTTTTAAAACCACATAAAAGTAAAATTTAAATGCTCGGCGCCACTAAAGTCTAATCCCAATCAACGTAAAGATATTAATCCCAAAATTTTAATAGTAAACAATTAAAATAATTTAAAAATAGGGTTTGTGTCGGGGGCCTACCACGCACGGCCTGAAAATCTGAAGTAAAAAGAAGAATTAAAAAAACAGTATTTTCCCCTACTGCAATATTAAGGGATTAGGCGTTAGATGGCCCAGAGTCATTTAAATGCCTTACTTTTATGTAGGATATATTTGAAGACTTGGAGCCTTCGTCAGTCGGTCTTTTTACAGCGGATGAGATCTCCCCAACAAGGGTGAAACATCTAGCTGACTTACCACACCCGAGGTTTCCATCCTTTTGAAAACCCGTAATTTTAAGATTACAAAAACATAGCTCTAACTACGTAATTATTTTTAATTGGGAGCCATATGCCAAGAACCATTTTCTTTATTGAATTATATAACAAGGCTAAGAACATCTATATTATATATTATATTGCAGTAGGGCAAAATATTGCTTTTTTAATTTTCTTACTTACTCAGATTTCGTTTAGCGCCGCCTGACGTGGTATGGCAAAATATTTTAATTTCAAACTTAACTAATGATTTCTTTCCCTTTGTTTAAAAGGTGTTGTTTTGGGATTTTTAAAATGGCCATGCCCCCAGAGGACTTTTTAACATTATTTAAATGTTTTTTTAAATCTTATTAATATGTTTTTTTGCATGGGATTATTCTTTAGATGGGAATAAAAATTTCTTATTATTAGGATATATTTGAAGATTTACGTCTTTTCTTTACAGCGGATTACCATCCCCAACAAGGGTGAAACATATAGTGACTTATTAACCCGAGGGTTCCAACCTTTGAAAACCCCGTAATTTTAATTACAAAAAAAATAGCTCTAACTAGGTATTTATTTTTTTTTAATTGGAACCATATGCCCAAAAACCATTTTCTTTATTTAAATATAATATATATATATATATATATATATATATATATATATATATATATATATATATATATATATATATATATATATATATATATATATATATATATATATATATATATATATATATATATATATATATATATATATATATTTGATGCTCACGATTTTAATGTGCAATAGAGGAGCTCAAAACAAGTCGAAAAAGCCAAGAACATATGAGTCAAAAGTTAATTGTTTTCGAAATACGGCCTTTCAAAGTTTAAAGAAGTTGTCAACAACGCGCCTGTTTCATTGAAGCGACTCTCAACTTCGAACGTTTTTTGTGTTTTTGCATGTTTACACTTTTTTTAAGGAGATGTTCATTAAAGTACATACAAATAATAAAAATTACTTCCTGCAATTTATTTTGATAGTAAATTTAAGTAAAAACAATCAATTATTGTTTGGTTTTTATTTGTAATTAAAAAATAATTGTACTTACCACAAGAATGGGCTTAAATCCATTTTAACAACACAAATTATTATGTTTTAAAACAGCACTTTTTTGTTTTGCTTAAAGAATAAGATTTCTCGGTCGCACACATTCCGTTTTCATTACTCTTTGGTACACATGCAATACGTTTGAATTTAAAACATATCGGCATATTTTGCCGATTTAAAAACAAACAAAAATTTCGTGGCCAGTGAGCTTCTTTGGACAACTGACTTTACGCACAATGATAGCTCTGTTGCCAATTGTTTTTTAAATTTTTAACCGGGAGAACAATAACTGTTGAAAAATTATGTATTTTTTATTGTTTAAAATTTAGTTTATTATTTTATCAAATGAATCTACTGATAAGCGATTAAGACAAAAGTTCCCACTTGTTACGGTTTACAGGAATAACTGCATTGAAAGTGCATGACTTTAACATCGTTTAGACAGAAATCTGTCAAGTTTTGACATATATGTCATATGAACTTTTCGACTTATTTTGAGCTCTACTATCGCCCATTAAAATGATGAGCATCATATATTTACACATTATATATATATATATATATATATATATATATATATATATATATATATATATATATATATATATATATATATATATATATATATATATATATATATATATATATATATATATATATATATATATATATATATATATTATATATATATATATATATAGTAATAATAATATTGTATAACATATAAGATCTAGTTTACCATCCAATCTACCTACTTAGGCACGAATTTTCGCTTGTAATGAACATTAACACACCCACGAAGTAGTCCACTATTTAGTTCGTTACTTTGGTAGTTATGACAACTAATGTTCTTCCGCCAGTGGCGAATCAGAGTACCATAAAATAATATTATGGACCTAATAAATGTGCGTGGAACGTGGAATGTTAGATAATTAATCCCCATAAGTTATGTCCAAGAAATTGCTTTTTTGCTCAAAATAATTCTGTGTTTTATCTATCAACAGATGAATTATATTGACTGTCACCAAAATATTGACATTACTTAATTCGAATAGTTCTAGTTCATCATCATCATCATAAGCCCAATTGCGTCCACTGCTGAACATAAGCCTCTCGTAATCTGTTGCACTCATATTGGCACTGCGCCGACTGCATCCAGTTCGGTGTGATGCGTTTTATATTATCGGTCCATATTGTTGACGGACGTCCCCTACTTGGTAGGCCTCATTTCTCGGTTTCCATTCAAAGATTCTTCTGGTCCATTGATTATCTGTCATCCTTGCGATGTGTCCAGCCCAGTTCCATTTCAATGTAGTGATTCTTCTTATGGCATTCGCAATACCGGACCTTTTTCTTATTTTATTGTTTGGGATTCGATCCTTAAGACTGACGCCCTACATTGACCTCTCGATAGCACGCTGCGTTACTTGTATTTTGTTTACAATCTCTTAGTTAAAGTGAGTGTCTCTGCTCCATATGTCATCACTGGCAAAACGCATTGGTCAAATGCTTTTCTTTTTAAGCTTATGGGGATTTTTGATTTAAATACATCTTTAAGGTAACCAAATGCCGCTCATGCCAGGCCTTATCTTCTTTGGATCTCGGTTGTTTGATTGTCTCGGTTCCTGTTTAATTTCACCGCCTATTATGGGAATTTTTTCACTTGCCACAAAGTTGGTCATAACTTGGGTCTTTGAAATAGTTATCTTCAATCCAGCCATTTTGGAGATTTGTTGAAGTCTTTTTAACATTTGCGTACCTTTGTCAATGCTGTTTGATATTAAAACAATATCATCTGCAAATTTTAAATGATTTAAATCATCTTCGTTTATGTTTACCCCCATGTTGTCCCAATGTATTTGTTTAGACACGTATTCCAGCAAAGTCGTGAATAACTTTGGCGATATCGGGTCACCCTGTCGGCCACCGCGTTCTATTTTAAATTTGTTTTTTATCCCCATGGCGTCTTACACATGCAGTGGCTGTTTCATAGATATTTTCAATTATTACGGTGTATCGATGGTCGATTTGACAATGAACTAGAGCTTAAAGCATTCGGTGTTGGTCTATGGTATCAAACGCTTTCTCGTAGTCTACGAATATAAGTATAAGTGGCTTGTTATATTCCACACATTTCTCTATTAGAGTTTTAATGATCTGCAAGTGATCGTTTGTACCAAAACCTCCACGGAATCCAGCCTGTTGTAAGTCTCTTTGTTATGATTTTCATAAATAGCTTGTAAAGATGGGATAAAAGGCTAATGGATCGATAGTTTCTTAAATCGGCAATATCACCTTCTTATGCATGAGAACAATCACTGCAATATGCCACTGAGAGAAAGTTGTACCTTTCAGAAGACATGCGTTAAAGAGTTTTTAAAGTATGCGTGTTAAAGCATCGCCTTCTTCTTTAATTGATTCGATAACTATATCGTCGTCTCCAAGTGATTTATTGGTTTTTATTTCAGAGAGGCAAGCTTTTATTTTATTAACTGTTATTTCAGGGATATCTTCAGATCCTAATTGCATTTTCGGTATCTGCCTTGGATTAAGAAGTTCCGTCTTTTTTTATAAAGCTCTTTGTAAAAGTCTTCCGCAATCCCAAGAATGTCCTGTCTATTGATTTTTGTGGTCCCACTTTTATCATGCAGTTTGCCAATTTTTCTTGTACCTTCGCTAAGTTTTCTCCGTTCCACCTTCAAACTTTTATTGTTTTCTATAACTTGGAATATATGCTCGCTGTTATATTTTCTGATATCCTTTCTTACTGATTTGGAGATATCCCTGTTGATTTGTCTTATGATAGCAAATTTTGCCGTGTATTTCTCTCGCATGTCTCTCCTCTTCCTCATTAGGTTTCTTGTATTTTGGCTTAGTTTCACTTCTTTGTATTTAACCCTTTCGCTGTGCCTACTTCTAGTTGGTTCTGATTAATTTTGGTTAGTTCCGGTATTGTAATTTTAATTTTCGGTCAATAATTGCATTTTTGGGTAATTGCACATACATTTACAGATTATTATTTTTACATAGTTGGTTGGGCTTTAACAATTTGGTAATTGATCTATTATTTTGACAACATACCAATTTATATGAAAACTATAAAGTAAATAATCTGGTGACAATTACACCCATAAATACACCTTCTAAAAACTTAGACCGTGTTTGTGTTAACGAACGTCCTAAATTATGTTTAAAATATTACCCAAAAAGCTTAAGAGCTACTAAGTACATTTTTTTAAGAATATTGTATTTTATACAAAAATATTCTTTGCTTTTTATGGCTAATGTAATGCCACTGACTCCTACACTACACGATGTGCCTTATGACCTGCAATATTACTTTTTATTCTTATTTGACACAAATGGGAGTAATGCTAGTAAAAGGCGTGGCAGTCGCATTAGAAAGTGGATAGATAGTACTTCATCATCTCTACGAACATAATCTAATTGCTGCAGAAATGCTGTTTGTTATTAGGGTTAGTAATTTGTGTTCAATTATATCGATAATGATTCTGGCTTGTTGAACTAAAATTTATTGGTAGGTTACTTAGGTTAAATGTATTCTCAGAGTTTCTATAAAATATATGTTAAATTGTTTTATCTCCTTAACCTAAATATTTATTTTCTAGAGTTATAAAATAAATATAGCGAAAAGCATATTACCAAAAATACAAAGAAATAATGTAAGAAACAACGCTTATCTAAGAGAATATATGAGTGAAAAAGGAAGGTGAACACTTTGTTATTATAAGCGTATTTATTTTTAGCCCAGTAAAAAAATTATTTAATTTTCTTTTTTCCGAAGTAACGCATTTTTTGCAAGTCTTAGATAAGAATTTTTGTTTTACAAAAATGCGTAACTGAAGAAAAACTTTTAGACATTAATTCAAAGACGCAGTGAATTCAGTAAGAAAATTTTACACCCAAAATTTATAAAAAAAATAATAATACAAAAATCTGACATTAGCTATCAGAAAAAAATCGTATTTTTTTTGTCCTAGCCATGCAGGAGAAAAAAAAATCCAAAAAAGTACATTTTTAAAAATTTAAGTATGTTGTTTCCTAGATCAATAGAAATGTCTTTTAAATGGGACATTTTTGTGCAGGCCGCATAAAAAGAGTGAAATTTCGTCTAAATCTAACGAAATAATATTTTTTATATTTGTTTGGAGTTAAGATAATTTGATTTAACATTTAACACATACAGGGTGGTCCAGTATCGAATAAATAATATGAATTATGCCTAAACTAAAATGTTAATATCGTGATATACTTCTATATATTTTCAGAATTTATACATTTCTGACAGTTTATTTAGTTAAATTTAATTTAAAAAATTATGGTTTATCGTCTCAAATATACCTGGATATTTAGAAAAAATTATTATTATTATTTTTTTGGGGGTTCCTACAAGATATTTTGTGACATATAAAGAGGTACATATATACTTTTTAAATTTGCACATTTTTCTGGCATTTTTTTAACAGAGGTATAATAAAATTAAGCTACCCATAACAAAAATAATTTTCGTGTACACCCACAGGGTGAAGTATCTACAAGGATTCATTTACCATGTCTCCTGAAAATACCTATATTTTTAGGATAACTTGTTTTAAAATTGTTTGCCAAAAGTTTGTTGCGCAAAAAATTGCTGGTATAAAATTATTTATTAGTAATTTATTATTGTTTAATAAATTACTTATTAATTTATATAATTACTTGCTTAAAATTTCAAAAACGCAAAAATAGGTCGCTTTTTTGACTTGGAGCACAAGAAACTGGCAGAAAAGTAAAAATTCTAATGATATATACTATATACAAATATATTATGAAATTAACATAAAACTTGTCCTAAACATGTTTATTTCTTCGATACTGAAGCACCCTGTATGTGTTGAATAGCAAATCACATTTTTGACTCTAAGCAAGTATGTAAAATATTTTTTTGTTGGATTTAGATGATAAGTCAGACTTTTTAGGCGTTTAAATTAGTATTAAGGAACAGGGAAACTTTAACTTCTCAGTGATTTTTTCGGGCCACCCTACAGGCCTGCACAGGAATGTTCTATTTAAAAGATGTCCCTATTGACCTAAAGAACTACATACTTAAATTTTAAAAAAATCGTTTGAGAGCCAGAATCCCAAGTTATGTGTGCCATATTATTTAAAGGTTGCTACGGATAACAGCTAAAATAAAATTGTGGAATTGACTTAAATTGAAAGTTGTAAAATTTTCACCTCTATCTTCGGCTTATTCTACTAGTTTTTAAACTGTTTGAAGCTGTACAACTGAACTTTTACTAATTTTTTCTTATAATCGAGGTTTTACACACATTAAAAAACATATTATCAAATAGAGTATTTAGATATTTTTATTTATATTTATTTAAATTGAGATTACCGATTCTTATTTAAAGAAAGCCACCTTAAAAGAAATATTTCAAAATGATAAATAAAATTATTTCATATCCTTAGAATATATTTTCACTTTAAAAATACAATCTAAAGCTAAGACTTTCATGATTTTGGTTTGAACTTCTTTGTTCTTCAGTTTAAAATAACATATAATTTTACTTTGAATTTCAGTAACTTTTAAAATAAAAACTGGTCATTTACAATTAAAATGACATATCATTTAAAGAACGCGTCCTGTATGTTCAATTTGAAACATTTGGATTGCTCAATTTGAGAATATATTTGCAATATAATCTAAATATAAAATTTTTTCAATTAGGAAATTTTTATTTCTAGAAAGTCCACCTACGATGTACCCCGATTGGCACCGGAAACTGGCGGTGCTCGGTTTGCCCGGCCATTCGTGTGATTATAGATCAAGGTGAAGGGTATAGCGAAATTTAATCGGACTTTTCTCCTCTCGTTGCACGTGTTTTTGTATTAGGTGTTTGTACGATTAAATAATAGGAGTTGAAGACATTTTACAACAGTGGGGATGTGATAGTGTTATCCAAGCCTTCAAAGGTAAGTATTTACACCATTGTTTTATAAAACTGTTGTCCAAAAAACCAAGGGTCGATAGATCTCAATTGTCACCAAAACAGGCATTTTTTATTTAAATAAACTTACCTATAGGAGCATACGCTTTTGTTTCGTAACTAAACATATTTATATAAAATGTTAGATATTAACTGATTAAAAATACTACTAAGCACATTGTATAAACCATTAATATTGTTACAGGCTACAGAATATGAGTACAGAGTGTGATAAAATTCAGTATACCTAACAATCAATATATACATATACCTACCTACATGTCTAATAAATTGTATACTTTTAGGCATTATTTTTAAAATAAAAATTTCTTATTTATCTATTCAAAAAATCTTAAATGGAATTGAAAGGCATTGGCGCGCGTTACATTTTTTAAAACTTGCCAGGTAGGAATATGGGTAAATTAAATTGACTACAGCTATTCTAAGCAAACTGCTTTTAGTTAAGTATATTATTTTAAAACTTTGACTCCCTGTAGCCTGTAGGTACCCCAAACTGCACCTAGTTGAAAAAAATTCATACAAATAAAATTTATAATAATAATACATATTATGTATCTTGCTTTCTATATATTGTATAAGCCTGAGTATCTTTACCTTTTTAGTTAAATGTTTAGGAGTACCTAGTAAAACCTAGTATACGATTTGAGAGACAATTTTTACTATATAATTTACTTTTAAATTAAATTTTAACATGCATTTTATTTATATTTTATTTTTATTTATCTGTATGTTGGTATAGAAATCTGATATACCCACCTATTTACTTATTACAGAAAAATGTGTTGCTTAATATTTCAATTTTAGCATTTCGAATGTTTATTTTATTTTTTTAGAAAATGTCATAGGAAGACCAGTTGCCAGAGTTGTCCGATGGCCTTCTTAAAGAACTATTCCCGTTGGTTGGGCCTCGAATGGCTCTTCAAAAAAAAATAGCTGAATTGATTTTTATTTCGTTATGAAGTTGAGAACAAGACTGTTTCTTTTTCCAAGAAAGTAGAACTTAAATTTAATTCTTCTATAATGAAAATTATATTTTGTTATTTAACAGATTTTTAAAAAGCTTCAGCAAGATATTTTTTTAATAAACGTTAAGATTTTTTACCGTTGTTGTTTGTAGTTGTCAGCGAAACCTGTTATAATTATAATGGACTTTTTTAACACAGCGAAAAAATTTTTTAAAAAATTTATACCTATATTAATGTTAGCTAAATTTAATAATGGATTTTTATCATTTTTGAAAAAGTAACCGTATATTTTGTATTTCCAATTTTAAAAAAAAGTAACGTTGTTTAGGTCAACAGTGTTAAGGTCATATACAACATTATTTTACTAAAATTGGCTGAATAGGGAAAAAAAAATCCGGTCACGTAAAAAAAATGTGTTCAGTTATTAGTGCAGCAGCTTTTTCCCTTTAAAACGTAAACAGGGGTTTTTAACAAATTCGATTATTCCCTGTGTTTAAAAAGTAAGAGAATGGGGTTGGTTAAAAAAAAATTTTTCCATTACTTTTCCAAACCAATTAACCGTTTAAAATTTTTTAATTTTTCCGAAAAAATTTTTTTTGGAGCTTTAACGAAAAAATAAAATTTTAAAAATTGATTTTTTTTTCTTAAAACCTTAAATTTAATTAACGATTTTTTAAAAATTAATAAAAATCCTTTACAAGACTTTATTTCCGCTTAATAAAAAAATTTTGGGGTGTTTTGGGATTTCGTTAAAAAAGGGTTTAAAAATTTTTTAAATTTGGCCATATCAACTTTATTTTTCCTTTTTTTGGGCGCCTTTTTAATTTGGATTTTTTTCTAGTTTTAAAGTTTTCTTTTATTAAAAATGAACCTATTCCAAACATGAAAATTAAAATTAAATAAAAATTTTTTGTTTCGGTACTTCCCTCAAAATAACAAGTGAAAAAAACCTTTAAATATTATTAAAAGTACAAAAAAAAAAGGAAAAAGGAAATTTTTTAAATAAGGTTTTTGTTGAAAGGTTTTGTTTTTTTCAAAAACCGAAAACTTTAAATTTGGAAATCTTCAAAAACAAAATAATATTATTTTAAAGTTTCAAAGTGAGTTATGAATCCTTTTTAAACTTTAAAAATTTTGGTAAATGAGTAAAAAAAAATTTTAAAATAACATTTTTTTAAAAATTTTTGGTTTTCCCTTGTTTATATCAAAGCTAAGATAACCTTATACTAATATTATTACGCTTAAATTTAGTATATTATTTTTTCCGTGCATCAAAAAAGTTAATTTCAAAGTGTTTTATATTAACAGATAAAATATGTTTTAATTGCGAAAACTTAGTCATATTCGTAAGCAGCGATGTTAAGAGGGAGCAAAGTGTGGACTTTCGTCAGGCAATGGTGTCAGTTAGAAAAATTAGAAGAAAAAACCCATCTTTTTGTACACTGTTTTAACATTATGAGGCATATACCCAGAAAAAAAGAAAAATAACGAGAATACAGAGCTAGGAGCACCAGTGAACGTCGTAGGGGAACAACAAAGCGTCAAAATCGCCTACTAAGACTTTTGGTTCTTAGAGATCGCTTTAGTTTGACTCAACCGATTGCGAATTTAATGATTTCAAGAACTAGAAAGGGCGGATGCGGACACTGCTCTTCATAAAAGGAAGTTTTAACCTTTGTCTCTCTAATGTATATATGAGACGATTTTTTCTTTGCCCTGGCAGATTTAAGTTTATTTTGGGTGGGGAAGGATATTTTATATTTCGACGTATTTATTGATTTATTTTAGTGTCAAAATGTCATCCTTTATTAGAATGACTACTATAATGATTTCTTGGAGTACTGCAGCGAAACTATGAACTAATAGAAAGAAATTCCCCAAGATTTTTCTTTCTATTTTTATTTGGTACTGTAAAGTTTTTTCGACAGTTTTCCCAATTGCCGATCTGGAAAACGAAGCCGCGGAGATAGACACAACTTTTTGGGTCTTTCGCTACTTTTGTATTATCGTAATATTTGCATATTATGGGTTTCTCACTAGAGCATTGTCATTTTTATTTATGACGTTTGATAGTTCGTAGTTGGATATTTCTTTTATGCAGTTTTGTGTGCGGCACTTATTTACTTGCAAAAGGTTAAAAGTTAAAAGAAATAAAAAATCGTTGTTTCCATAGATAATTTTGTACTACGCTGTTCCTCAGACAAATGCGGTGCTATTTGGATTAAAGGATTTAGGAACTTTCTGTTCTTGTTAGGTAAACTTAATGGGTCAAGATTACTTCTTAGTAATTGTTTTTGAACTCGGATTTCATATTTTTGTTTAATTTTCTTCTCTTCGTCGACAAAAAACTTAAATATGAGATCCGTTTCTGATTAACATAACAAAATTAAAAGTAAAAATCACGAGAAAAGTGACACAATAGCTAAAAAAAGTGTTTGTTAAGAACATATTTTCTTACCACAAATTTTCCTCTATTTTTGTCTTTTTTCTTGTCGTTCTTCAATGAAGCTTCTTTATAGAAAATTGTTTACATAGTACAAACTCACGAAATAAAAAAGTATTTTCTATTGTCTTTCCTTTCTATTTTTATTTTTTACATGGTTCTTTTGCAGAGTATTATAATGAAAAAAATATCTAGGTACACTAGGCAAAAATATAAAAAAAATATTGAAAACAACAAAATTTAACGATTAACATCAAATACTATATTATTGCAATTCGTTAATCTGATGTTAAACACGGGCGTCGAAATTGTTCCATTATTCGGTTGTTAATTTATAAATTTTCGGTTTCGGGGCAGAGAAATTAATGGTGAAACACCCAATGATGACTTTTCTCCAAGAATAGACCCCGAAATTTTTCTTTTTTTAATTTTTGCCTGAGTTTTCTAATATCCTTCAGAAACCCGTGTCACTTTTCCAGCTACCATGGCTTTAACAGTTAAGATCTACTCCGAAATCGACTAGCAATGAAGCCAAAGACCTTCAAAAAACAGTGACTAGTGTATTGGCTTTTAAAGTTCCCTTAGATTGTTCTCTGGAATAAGTTTAAATATTTTTGGAATATTCTCAGTTTTTTGGTTTTAAAAACCCTTTTCATAA
>JAHBCN010022029.1:0-13648 GCA_019359885.1 Listronotus oregonensis | reverse complement strand
GAACTTAAAAAAAATTTCCCCACATCGAGGCTTAAAGTATTAAATGCACTTAGAAACGCAACGGGGATTTTTAAACCATTTAAAGGGGGATACAAATTTTTTTAATCTTTTTTTTTAAATCCATAACAATTTAAAAAATTATAAAGATAGTCTGGGGAATTCAAAAGCTATTTTTTCAAAAGTAATAAAAATTCCAAACTCTATACGGGGGTTTAAAAATGTTACATCACATAAACAATTTAGACGTATAATATTCAGTGAAAATTTATTTATGGTTGTCTGAAAATGTGAAAACGACAGAAATTTTTTATTTTAGGAAGTAATTTATATTTTTCAATGTTTTCAATATTATTTATCCCTTTTTTTTTTTTTTCTCTTTATACATTTCTCAAGGTCTACCAAATACTGGTTCTCATTCGGATTACCTTATATAAAACGGAAATCTCAGCTTACCCTTTTTGATTTTAGAAACGGAAAAATCAAAGGGGTGTTAAAAAAAAAAAAAAAGGGCGTCAAATCCGTTGAAAAGGGTGCATGTTTAACTAATTCAAATTTTTTTTTAAAGGAACTAATTTAATTTCTTGTTAAAGTGACACAATTGACATGTAAACTATTAAAGTCCTTAAATTTGGGGTTAGTTTTGGTCGTATGGCTTCTTACACACGAACGAAGAAATCAAATTTAAAATTTTTAGACTCGTGTCATTTTTGAAGAGGAAGTGCGGTATAGTGAATTGGGGCCAATACTACGATGCTGCTATGATCTCGCGGATTGTTTTGGCGAAAAATCAGGTCATTTTGAGTCAAATTACTTTTAAAACAACTATATACAGGGTCATCAAATAAGGACTGAATAGGACTTACTTGTATTTGTACTTTATTTGTATTAAACAATGATAAAAAGCCTTCTTGTGTATTTTTACACGGAAAATGCGAAAAGAATAATTAAAATGATTTTTTTTAAAAAAAAAGACATACGACAAAAAAATCCAATTTATTGGTTTTTTTTTAAAAAACGTTTTATTTTTGCTTTTACAAATAGTTTAAAGCAATAAAAAAGGTTGATTTTGAAAATACTAACTTTTTTTTTTGCATTTTATTTTTTTTTCACCTTTTCTTATTTAAATTGCAAATTTCTCATAATTACATTAATCCTATTGTTTCTAAAAATGAATACGAAATCTGTGTCGTTACTCGTTAAAAAAAAAAGATACATGTTAAAAAAAAAACAATAAAGGGTGTCCCAGGCTTTATTACATTTTTTTATATAAGGAAAGCCACAAATATGGCCCTATATAGGCCTCGTTGAATGTATATGTACCACAGGTAGTACATTGCTGTCTTATTAAATACGGTGCTAAAAAAGGAGTTTGATATTTTACTGAAATTTTTGAAGTAAAAAATTTGGAAAAATATTTTATTTCTTTGGTGGCTTATCAGTCAAACACCCAAGGTATAGCAGAAAACTGAAACAATGACTCTTTTTGATAAAACTATTTTTGCTAAGTTAAAAAATACATATTGTGTAAAACAGTCGGTTCGCTTCCCAGAAGGTAGATGTGCCTTTGACAAGAAATAATTTTTTTACCAATAGTCGTGGCTAGTTCTTGGATTGTAGTAAAATTTAAAAAAAAACTTTAAAATCAAAAATAAATCGAAAACACGAAACATGAATCAAATTTTTTTTTTTTTTTTGGGGTTTTTTTTTTTCAAAACTTTAATACAGATACAAGAATTATCTTCTCAAAAATTTCCGAATTTTATAACTTACAAAAAATTTTAAAAGTTTATATAGAGGATGGCTCGCCGTTACTTTTTAAAGTATATCTTATGGCTTTTGCGGCCAACCCCCCAAAAAAAATTTAACGGGTTTAACCTTTGTTTTGGGGAAAAACCCTTTTTTTTAAGAGCAGGGTTTTCCCGGGGTTTTTTATATTAACCATTTTGGGATATAAATATTTTGGCTAAATTTTGGGGGGAATTTTGGGGAAAACCGTTTTTTTTGTCGTTGGAAAAAAATTTTTACAGAATATAACATGTCGCGTCAAAATCATTTTTTTAAAATTTAATTTAAAACAGGTTGTGAAAAATGTGTATAAAACTTTAATCTAGAGGTCAAATTAAAAAAAAAGCTTTAAAAAAAAAACCTATCTACTTACAAACACTCCAATATCATCGATAAGGGATATTATTATTAGTGAAGAATGGAACAAAAGAAAAAACGCAGTGATTTTCAATCTCACCGTATAGACAATGGGGATCAGGACCTAATAAGAAGGAAAATATATTGTCTTTATGAAAGCGGAGTTATTCCTACCTTGGATAAACTAAAAAGAAGCTAGACGAAGACGAAACCAATATAAATAATATACATACTTTTAAATTTTTTTTAAACCTCTATATTGTCTATTATTTTTTTATTTTGCCATTTCTATAAAGGATACGATTAAAAACAGGTTCTTTTTATTTAAATTTTTTTCTTTAATCCAGAACTGTAAAAAAAAATGGTAAAAAAAAACTAAGATGTGTTTGTTTATTTGGGGGTTATTTTTTGGGTTTAAAATTTTTTGCTGTTAAATCGCCAAAATCCCCCAAAACATCCTTAATACACAAAAAAAAAAACCATAAAAAAAAAGATAAAAACGAACCCCAAAAATTTAAACAAAAAAATTATATTGTTAAAAAAAAAATCTTCCTTTTTTACGCCCCCTTTATTCTGGAAAATTTTATATTTCTT
This sequence comes from Listronotus oregonensis, assembly GCA_019359885.1. Classification (NCBI taxonomy): domain Eukaryota; kingdom Metazoa; phylum Arthropoda; class Insecta; order Coleoptera; family Curculionidae; genus Listronotus; species Listronotus oregonensis. The sequence goes on along the minus strand of JAHBCN010022029.1, from coordinate 10,912 downwards.
AATTTTTACCCGTAAAATTTTGTATTTAAACAATTAAATCTTATATTTTAAAAAAAAACCCCAAAAAAAAAAAAAAAACTACTGCCCCCCCATCTTCTAATAAATGTAAAAAGGTTTTTTAAAAAATTGGCGGATCTTAATTATTCAATTAAATGTAATTAAAAAAGTACCAAATTTTCTTTCAGGTAAAACCAAACTGACCCAAAAGTAAAATGAATAATTGCCCTGACATGAGGAAAAGTTCAATAAATCAGTGACAGGGGGAAATTTTAAAAAAAATATGAATTTTTAAAATAAACGGAAAAATATCCAAATTTAAAAGTGGCATTATCGGGAAACAGTTTTACAGCAGTATGGGGAAAGGTTTTTTCAGTTTATCCCCACCAAGCCCATTCCCCCAAAACAACTTTAAAAACGTATTGTCATTAAGTTCACCCCCAAAGGCCCCGTAATAAATAACTGTAAATTTTAAAACTCGGGATATCGAAAAGAAAGTCGAAGAAATAAAAAAAAAAAGATCTTAATTTAAAACTTTTTGGAAAAGGAAAAAAAAATGGTTGGTTGGGGGTTTTTGGCCAAAGGTAAATAAACCCCCAACAACGGTATTGCGCACTTTAAAAAACACAAAGATTATTCAAAAAAATTCGAAAAACTAAACTGGGGGAACGGGTGAAACGAAAAACATTTTTTTTTAAAATGGAAAGAGCAAATAACGAAAAATTTTTTTTTAAAAAAATTTTTTTTTTTTCCAATGACTGTACTAAAAAAATTCCTAATATTACTTTTAAAAATAACAAAAAAAAAAACAAAAAAAACCCGCTTAATTCGAAATATATATTTGGCAAGAACCCCTTTTAAAAACCCTTTTTTAAAACCAATCCCCCTTAACCTAATAAAAATATATCCATATCGTTATGGCTTTTAAAAAAAAATACCCCCGGGGAATTTACATTTTTTTTAAAAATTTAACAGTTTTTTTTATATTAATCAGCATGTTTCAATTTATTGGAAATGCCCAGCGATATTATTTTGTCAACAGGATTAAGTTACTGATTTGATCAAGCCGTTGTCTCCTGACCACACATATTTTCTACTGCAAATTTTTTTTTCCCAGATTTGATAACAGTCGGCCATGCTACTGGTGTCCACGATTTCGTGGACTAGGTTATTCCTACATAAAAAAAAACATATGTATAAGTTCCTAGTTAATACAATGCAACATGACATTGCAACACAAAAAAAAATAATTTTGATAAGAAGTAAAAAAAAAAATTAGCTGTAGCTTCCTCGTTCTGTCTCTCCCGTTGGCTACCTAAATAAAATTGATCTGACTAAACTATAAAGTCTCAAAAAAAGAAAATGAAAAATAAAATATAAAAGGTATTGATGCATCAATATTTCAAGGGATTTAAATAATAACATAAAATAACACAAAAAAAAGGAACATTATACTTCCTGGTAAAGGAACTTGGTCATCAAAGTCTGATGAAAAAGGGGTTTCCCCTTTAAATTTTTGTTTAGATCGGAATCTTCGTTAGATTCCCAGCTAACCCCCAACATTATATGGTTTCATTTTGTAAGGGGGAAAAGATCCCCCTTTTAGTTTCTCTGCGAGCAGTGGCCCTTGAAAATCTCTGATCACATAACGATCCTAGCACTTTGACTATAGTATAAGGACCACTATATTTTGGTAGCAGTTTTCGATTTTCCTTCGTTACTCGTTATTGTAGTACGTACTAATACTTGTTGGCCTACGTTATATTTCTTTCCAGTGCTGCGATGCACATTATTTTGGTTCCGAAGCTCTTGTCTTTTGGTAATAGCGATTTTCCCCCTTTCCCCTTTCCTTTTTGACATTTTTTTTGGAAAAATTTTCCACTGAAAACCTCGTTATCGAAACGGTTCGCCCCCGTGGAGAGTAACCAAAAAGTAGTTCGTAGGGCGACTTTCCGGTTGTCGAATTAACCGTGTTTTTAAAAACCCCCCTTCCCCGGGGAAACCCCCTCGTCCCATTTCTCTTCAATGCACGGGGAAAGCAGACGCCCAGAAGAATTGTGCGATTATATCTCCCCAACCTGTCCATTAGCCCTTGGAGTAGCTGTCGCATTTAAAACATTTTTTAATATTGAATCCCTTTAAAAATTTTTTAAACTGTTTGCTGGTATAACAAGAACCTCTATCTGATTTTTATCCCCCTTGGGGAAATCCAAAATTTTCTATCCCCTGCCAAAAGCTAATTAGTGGACGTACTTTAGTCGATGGTAAAATTTCATGAAGACAAATTTAGAAAAACATCTCAAAAATTTTTTAAAAACATGTTCTTTTGCTTTAATTTTACGGTTAAAAATGATAAAAGTGAATTGTATCGAAGGGGTTTGCTGATTTTTTCGATAGAATGAAGATAACCGGGTTGTTTACCTCCCGGTTCCCCTTTTTTCGGTAAGAACAGGATAAAATTTCCTTAAAAAGCGTCTCTTCCGAAACCAATAAAGCTTCGATATTGCAAAGTTTTATCTCCCCGGGAAAAATGAAATTCCCCTCGTAAAATGAAGCAACAGTTGTCGTCTGGCTATCCTTGGAACTAACCATTTCTTTCAGTTGGGTAATCTTATAGAGCCCTGTTATTATCCAAGCAATAGTTCTTATGAATTTCGTGATCCTCTTTATCAAAAATTTGGTCGGGGAAATTTTTCCCCCCCCTTTTACTTGCACCTACTTCATAATTGTTTTTTTAAAACCCAATTTTTTTCTTTTTATTTTTGACCAAGTTTAAAAAAGTATTATCTAAAGTGTTAACTGGATTTCTCTTAAAGCATCAGCATAAACATTTTGGGTGTGGGGGGCGATATTCTACAGTGAATGTATATTCTTGTATACTCAACCACCATCTGGCTATTCTCCACAAGATCTCGTTTACTTAATGTGCTTCTTATGGCATTACAGTCCGTTATCATTTTTTAAATTCGATGCCTATTAGATATATTCTAAACTGCTTAAGTGTTTCCACCACCGCCATCATCTCCAACTCATACGAGTGATACATTTGTTCATGTTTGTTGGTCTGGCGTAAAAGTACAGGGGGGGTTTTTTCAACGTGTTATCCTTTTGCACTTGTAATAGAATTCCTGCGATACCCCATTTTGAAGCATCGGTGTGGATTTCTGTTTGTCCCTCTGGATCATATAGAGCTAACACAGGTCTAGACACTAATTTTTCCTTCAGGGTTTCAAAAGCTTTCTGATGTTCGTTGCCCCAACTAAACTTGACATCTTTCTTGGTTAAGTAAGTTAGTGGCTTCGCAAAAGTGGGAAATTTGATGTACTTCGGAAATAACCAGCTAAACCCAGAAATTGTCTAACAGAGTGTACATCAACTGGTGTCGGGAATGACTTGACAGCCTCTGTTTTCTTGACTCCCGGTCGAATACCATCTTTACTAATTTCATGTCCCAGATATTCGACCTTTTCCATGAAGAAATGTTTTTTTGGGGAAAAGCGAAGTGTAAGTCCTGCGGCTTTGAAGGAGACTAAGCCCTTCTTTTAAAAGTTGCAGGCCTGCTTCAAGGAAAAAATTAAAAGCCGGTATCCATAGGGGCCCCGCACTTTGCCATATCGCAAACCCCCAAAAATTTATTAATTCCCCCTTTGGGGGAAAAATGCAGGAGCATTGCCGAGCCCCAAGAACTTTTAAAAAATTTCCCCAAAAAACCCTCCGGCGTTGTGAAGGCTTTTTTTGGAATGGTTTCCCTTTTCCCCCATCCATTTGATATCCACCAACCAAATCCAACTCGTGAAATACCGACTGTCTTTTAATTTTTCCCAAAAAATTCGTCCACGCGGGAAGCGGGAATTTGTCCTTGATAATGCGTGAATTTTAGCTTTCTGTAGTCAAACGCCGCGCTTTCTCCTTTTTCTTTTTTACGAGAAGAATGGGACTGGGTAAATTTTTTCGGATTCTCTAATTATTTCGTTTTTAACAAAAACATTTTTTCCCTTTTTTTAACAATTTTTTTTTCGTTAAATAAAAAAAAAAAAAAGGGGATATACTACGGGGAAAATTTTCCGAAAGATGTATAGACATTTTTAAAATTTTTTCCGTTTTTTTCCCCCCTCTTTATTGTTTTCAACAAAAAACATCTAAATTTTTTTTACCAGACTAACTACATCATTAACTTTTTTTTACAGTGAGGGGTTTTTGGGTTTTAAAAAAAATCTTTTGGTGTAAAAAACTTAACAACTGTGTTTTACATTACATACATTTATATGATCTCCAAAAAACTTATCCTCAAAACACACAACACATCGAGCCAAAATTTGGTTTTCACTTACCTCGATTTCCTGTTGAGACAAGTTCGTCACAGTGACCGTCCATTTTCAGATTTAGTCACGCATTCATCCCCTTATATTCACGACCTGGAACAGGTCGAAGCCCATCACGGATGTATACATCACCGAAGACAGTACCACGAGCCGTATTTACTATAAGCGCTGAGGTTCTCGGAGGAATTATCGTACGGCTCTTCGCCCAAATTGGTATTTTTTTTTCTGGCAAATTAAAGACCTTGGTTAAATCAGCATCTGAGGGCATAATTCGAACAGTTTCCCCTGAAACTATCATTAGTACATCTGGACGGTTTTTTAAAAAAAACTGTCCTATTAACAGTGGAACTTCTTGTACGAAAATCAGGGGAAAAAAAAAAGCCCTGACACCCCCCCCCAGATCAAAATTTTTTTCCCACACCTCTGTTTTTTCCCCCCGGACCCGGCCCCCCCCAAATTTTTTATGGTCATGGTGCTTGGAGAAAAAGTTCATATTTAAAAATTTTTTTTTTTGTTTAATCAGAACAGCACCACATCCAAAATCAAAAAGGCCCTTTAAATTTTCCATTTACCCCAAAAAAAAAAATAAAATTTTTTTTTTAGCTTTTTTTTTACTGAAATTCAACAACGGCTATTTTGCTTCCATTTTCAGTCTTTAGCCACATGACCTGGGGAAACCTTTTTGGTTTTTTTCTATCCTTTTGGGTTTTTTTGGGGGTTTTTTAGGTAATTTTCCCTTTTTTTTCCCCTTATAACATTTAACTGAAGAAGAAATTTAAAAATTTTTTTTTTTTTAGGGGGGTTTTTGGTTTTTCCCCTTTTTTTCCAAAAAATCGCCCATATCCGCCCCTTTTCTGTTTTATTTTTTTTTATCAAAAGGAAAACCCCCAAAAACAGACTTAAAAAAAGAAAGGGGACCAGCTCATCATTTGTACCCAAAACGAGCCCGCCCCCATAGGTTTTGGGGGGCGAATCCCCCCCAAACAGGCATGGAAAACCTTTTTCCACTTATCTCCCCGGCATTAAAAAAGATCCATTTTATTAAAAAAAATTTTTCCCGGGTTTCGTTTGGTAACCCAAAACGTTTTACTAAATTTCTAAAGTGTGGCGAAATCTCGATGTTCCGGAAATGTCTTAACGGCAGGGCTTCCATTCGCCCCCAAATGTTTTGATATGACTGCAGTTATCGGTTAAAATTTAAAAAAAAAACCCCATTAAAAAGGGACTTTGCATTTTAAAAAAAACTGTTTTTCATCCCCCCGTTTGGGCCCCCGGGGAAAGGGGCCAATTTTGTCCCCCTTTTCAACAGGTTCTTTTGGGGAAAAATCGGGGGCCCCTTCTGCCCAAATAAAACTCAAAAATTTTTGGGAATTTATGATTTGTGTGAATGATCTTGAATAATTTTTTTTGACCAAAATTGAGGCTTTTATTTTTACCCCAAGGGGTCGGGGGGCGGGACTATTCATTTCGAAAATATCTTTTCCCTTTGGTCTACCGTGGTTTTTTTAAAAAATTTTGGTTTTTTTCCCCCTTTTTGGGCCTCTTTTTCTTGTTTATAGTCTGCCCGGGGAAATCGAGCTTGAACTAAAACCCAAAACCCGGAAGAACGACGTGGGCCCCCTTTTTTTTTAATCTTTTTTAAAATAAAAAAATTCGCACAAAACAAAAAAAATGTCACATTAAGGGGGTCCTGTAAAAATATTAAAGGTAAAAATTTTAAAAAAAATTTTCCCCTTTTCTTTTTATTTAAAATTTTTTTGTTACAAAAGGGGGAACTAAAATAAAAAAAATTTTTTAAAAAGAACCAGTATAGGCACTCTCTAATTAGAAACTGAAAAAAGACGAGAAAATTTATAGAAAATTTTTTTATTTCCCCGGAAGCTTTTTTTTTCGAGCAACACCCCCAAAATGTTTTGTATATATTTAAAAACCCAAAGAAAGGGGAACACGGGGGGTCCATCTTTTTCTTTATCAACTCCACAAGGGGTTCCCCGCACTCTTGCACCCCAAAAGGCCCAAAAAAAACAAATATTTTTTTGTTTAAAAAAAAAAATCACCCCTTAAGGCACAAAGTCTACCCCCCCTTTTACAAAAAAAATTTTCCCAATATTACTTTTAAAAAACCCAAAAAAAAAACTAATAGCACCGCAATTCGAAATATTTATATTCGGAAACAAAAATTTTTTTTCAACCAACCCCTTTTTTTAAAAACCAAATATGGGGTTAACCAAAAAAAAAATTTTTCCATATCGTTTTTGGCTTTCTTGAAAAATTTTTTGGGAAAAATTTTTCAGTTTTTTTTTAATTTTAAAAGTCTATTTATATTAATCAGCATTTTTTAATTTTTTTGGAAAACCCCCGCAATTTTTTTGTCAACGGATTAAATTACTGATTTGATCAACCCCCGTCTCCCCCCCCACATATTTTTTTTAAATTTTTTTCCCCCCTTTGATAACCCCCCATTCTCCCCCCAAAAAGAACCGAATGTTTAGAATTGCCGGATTGGAGCCAAGAAAAAAGAACATCGCTTTTTTTTTTAAAAAGGGCCCAAAATCCCCAAAAAAAAAATGTATTCCTTGAATTATGGACACCATATCTTGGACCCTTTTTTTTTGGGCTAAACCTGGCAGAAACCTATTTGGACTTATTTCAAAATCAAAAATTTGGGGGCCCCCTTTGGGAAAAATTTTTTCGTTAACCCTCAAATGATCTGGTACCAAAAAAATGGTTGCCCCGCCCCCAAAAACCCGTATCGTTAGGTGTACTTGAAAAATGCTTTTAACGGCAAATTTTGGGCCCCGGGGCCCCCGGGGGCCCCTTTGGGGCCCCCCCCTCGATCTTTCCCCCAAAGACTTTTTCTGGGGGTCACTTAAAAATGTCATTTACAAAATTAAATTTTGGGGAAAAAAAACCAGCTCAAAACCTTTTTTGTTGAATGTAATAAAATTTTTTTAACGTTACAAATGAATTTTTTGATCCCGGGTTTGGGGTTTGGAAAAAAAATTTTAAAAATTTTTTTGTAATTTTAATTATTTTTTAAAAGTTATTGTATTTTTTTTCATTTTATTTTTCCCCCCTATTAATTTAAAAATTCAGTTTTTCTCTTTTTTTTTAAACTATTTTTTTTAAACTTCTAGTTAAACATTTAAAAATTTTTTTTCATTGGGGGTTTGGGCTCCCCCTTTTTTAAATACTTTAATGGTTAAAAAAAACCAGATAAGGGGGTGGGAAAAAAAAATTGAAAATATTTTAGAAAAATACTATTGGTTTAATTTTTTTCTATTTGATAAAATTATTTTTTTTAAAGATGAATTAGTTAAACTTAATTGTTACATTAAAAAAAAGGTTTGATAAAAAATAATTTAATTTTTTACTTTTGAATTCATGCTTCTAAAAGGGTTTATGAAACGAAAAAAAAAATTCCTTATATTCCGCTCGATTTGACAAACCCCAACAAATTTTTGCCGGTGGCTAAAAAATTTTGGGAATTTTGCAATTACCATTTAATTAAATAAATTAAAATTCTTATTAACATTTTTAAAAAATTGGCAGGGGGTCGTCCCGATTGGTCTCTTCAAAAAAATCTTTTTTCTGTAAAAAGTATAGGGGGCCCAATAAATTTAAATTTAAAATTTAAAGGGTTTTTCCCATTTTCCCCCTCGGGGCACCACCCGGGATTGGTTTGTTACTGGTTTCCCCCCTAAACCCCCCCACCCCATTATCTTGATGAGGCCCATAATTTTCTGATAATATTTTATTTTATAAATTTTTTTATAAAATTTAACATATTATTGAGGAAGTTAATTGTAGTCATTGTTTAGAGTTCATCTTTCTTGTTTAGAAATTATATATTTGAACAATCTTATCTTTTTAGAGGAAATAGAACGGAAGTAAGAGATAATTTTATGTATACCACAATATAAGTTAAAAAATTAATATTAATATTAGTCAAATATAGTTAGTGTAAAAGATGCATAATAGTAATCTCTAATTTAGACCAGATTGTTTATTTATATGGCTACTTCTTAATTAATAATATTGCAAAATTGGAAAGTTTTTTTTGACATTTATTTAAAATATTTATTAAAGAATTTAAAATCTCTATATTACCCTTGGTTTATTATAATAAAAAAAATTTTTTTATTTTAAATATTTAATCTTGATATCCGGGTTTAAAAAACAGATTTTTTTTAAAAAAATTGGTAATAATTATTTGCACGGGGTTAAACTAGTTGGCTTTATATTTTTTTGATCTTTTTTTTAAATATCTAATATTAATACAATATTAATTAAACACAAGTCATTTAATCAAAAATTTTAAAAAAGTACTTTTAAAAAATGTTTTAAAAACGAAATTCCCCCCCTTATAAATTTTTATTTAAAATTTTAAAAAAAATTTTTTTTAAAAAAAAAAAAAAAAAAAATTTTTTTTTTAAAAATTATAATATATATATATTTTTATATATATATATATATATATATATATATATATATTTTTATATATATATATATATATATATATATATATATATATATATATATATATATAAATTTTTTAAATTTTAAATTTTATAAAAAAATTTTAAAAGGGGGGGAAGAAAAAAACTTTTTTTTTTTGATTTTATCAAAAAAACATTAAAAAAATTTTTGCTATTCCCCAAAATAAATTGGGATAAAAATTTAAATATTTTTACGCGGTTTCAAAAAATTAAAAAACAAAATTTTAAATAAAAAAATTTATTTAAAGAAAGAAAAATTACAAGAAAGTTTTCAAAAAAAAAAATAGTCCAAACAATTTTCGAAAAAACCTATTTATTTTTTGTGAATAAATTTTTTTTATAAATTTTAAAATTTTTTAATATTAATTTATTATCAAATTTTTTGCTGTTAATGGTTTTAAACGGATACTTTAATAATTAAAAAAAGGAAAATTTGTCATATCAACGCTACTATAAAAAAATTTTGGGAAATTGTTAATTGATATTTTAATCACAAATAAATAAAAGGGGCATTTTTTAAAATTATTAAATCCGTTTTTTTTGAAAAAAACTTTTTTTTTAACTTATTTCCATATTTTAAAATAAAAACTTTACCCCAAAATTTTTTTTTTCCCCCCATAAAAAATGTTTGTTTTTTTTTCCCTCCCCCCAAGAAAAAAATTTTTTATCACAAGTAACTTTTTTTAATATAATTAAAAAAAAAAAAGTTTTTTCCCATTCCACTTTTCGGACAGGTCCCCGGAAAAGGTGTTAATATAAAAAACCTTTATTTTTAATTTTTTTAAAAAAATTCTTTAAAAAAAAAACATTTTAGAGAAGATTGGGATAAAAAAATTTAAAAATTTTTATTTAAAAAATTGAAAAAATAAAAAATTTCAGGGTTTAAGATCAAAGGCATTTTTTTAAAATAGGGGAAAAAAGTTACAAAAAATTTAGAAAAAAAAAAGATAGTTCCCAATATCATTTTAAAAAAATCGGCCCCCTTTATTAATTTGAATAAAAATTATTTTAATATTAATTACTAATTCAAAATTAAAACTTATTATTTATAGTTTGGCTTTTTAGTGACAAGATTATTACCTCCTTTTATAATTCGAGCAAACGTCAGTTTTTTTTGCATTAAAAAAAATTTAAAAAAATTAATATTAAAAATTTTATTGATAAAAAATTTATTCACAAAAAATAAAAGGCATTTTTTCGAAAAAATGGTATTAGAATTTTCCTTTTAATTTTGAACAACTTTTTCCCAAAATTATTTCCATATGTTCTAAATAAAATTTTCCTTTAATTTGAAACACCGTATAAAAAATTAAATGTTTCTATCCCCAAACTTACTTTGAAATAAAAATTTTTTTTAATGCTTTTTTTTATAAAATCGAAAATAAAGTTTTTTTTAAATTTTTTTTGGAATAAATTTTTATATATATATATATATATATATATATATATATATATATATATATATATATATATATATATAATAATTAATAAAATATTTAAAATTTAATTTAAAATTTTTAAATTTTTATAAAATTTATATAAAAAAATTTAAAAAAAAAAAAATTTTAAAAACTTTAAATATTTTTCAAAATTTTTAAAACCCCCCGTTTAAAATAGCTCTTATAAAATTTAATAAATTTCAAATATTATAGAAAGATCAATGATTTATATTTCTACTGTATAATTTTAAAGATTCTTTAAATATTATTTTTTAATTAAAAAAATTTTAAAGGGTTCAAAATATTAAAAATGTTTTTTAAACTAAATATAAATTATATGATAAGATCGATAAAAAAAAAAATTGTATAATTTTAAGTATTAATTAAGGTCAAAATGTTCCTTTGGTTAAATATATGTTTTGAATTAATTATTCCCAACTCGGGTCCTGGAAAACTTTTTCCCAATGAAAAAAACTAAGAGGGGTAATCACTCCTAAATCACTTTATCCCCCTTTAAAACCTTTTCAGAGTAATAAGAAGGATTTTATATTTAAATGGGCCATACGTCCGGGGTTTCCCCTTCCCTGCAGCTCAGGGAAAAAACAAAATAGGCTAAAGGGCCCCCCCAGACGATGGTTATTTTCATCCATTCGTA
>JAHBCN010022028.1:0-13697 GCA_019359885.1 Listronotus oregonensis | reverse complement strand
GAAAATTTGGTTTCTAAGAATTTTCGACACGCGAAAACGGTGATATCGGCAATGCTGCCAAATTTCTAAGTTTTACACTACTCCTAACATTTTTTAATTTCATATAAAATGGCCTGTCTATTTTGCTTGCAATGAATTGAGCGTGCGCACGCATTTTTAGTAAAATCTAAAAATAGTACCAATATCAATGTTTAATTTTGCATAATATCCAAAAATTCTCACTCAAATACCAAATTTTGTAAATGCAAGGTTGGCGGTTTTTAAGCTTTTTAGGCGCTGCTGTATATTTTGCTAAGAGGCCGTCCATAAATTACGTCACACGAATTTCAGGATTCTTTAACCCCCCCCCTGTCACAACTTCAATTTTAAGACCCCCTCAAAACCGGGAGGAAAATCATAAATACATATTTTGTCTATAATTTTATTAAAAGATATTTTTTTACTGTTGAACAATATGTGTAGTATTTTTTAAGTAAAGATTATAAAGAATACATGATGAAGCCAGAATTTTGAAAGTTTATGTAGAGTGTAAATCCATGCAAGCAATTGGTGTTTCTTATCTATGTGGAAAGACTTATTATTTATAATTTTTGTATACGGGGTGCTTAAAAATTTTATTTAAATATTTTTTGCAGAATCTACACTTTGCAATATAATAAAAAATTAAATTATATGGTACAAAAGTGATACATAAATTTAACAACATACATGTAGATTCTCTAAGAGTGCTAATGTTAATAAAGAACGCTTGTAACAAAACCATTTTTTTTTTAATTTTCATTAGAAATATTTTTAATGGAATTACCATTAAATCAAATGTTTTAAATAACTGACAAAATACAAAAAAAAATTTTTAAATTTTTCGTTTACATTTAAATTTTGCGTTTTAATAATTTTGATTTTTACATGTGATGTCACAAAGCTGATGACCTTCACATACCCTTTGACACACAATGTCACAATCCTCTGTCTAAATTATACATAGAAGTTAACAAAATTTTAACAACGGATTAGAAAAAGCCCGGGGAATATATAATTACACTTTTTAAAAAAAATATAACTTCTACCATATCAAAAATTATTAAAAATTTGTTAATAACTTCTACGTAGGGATAATTAAGACAAATTCAAAAGCCCTTAGTTCTAGTCGGTCATGGTTAGTTCTGGTAAGCAAAGCGGCTTTTTATGTTTCCCAATTATATTTCAGACGTGAAAATGCGGGGACTGATTAAAAAAGACCGGGGACGTATTAGAAAAGACCCCAAATTATTACTTTACACAGTAAAATTTAATTTTTTAAGTAATAACACTGTCAAGAAGCTCGTGAGCCAAAATATCCGGGCTATGTCTAGACGCTAGTGGCATTTATGATGTAGGCAGTGTTTAATTCTTTAATTCCACATGCCCAAAAACCCCCAGGTGCCAAATTTTGTAAACGCATCTTTTGCGGTTTTTAAGATATTTAAGCATTGCAATACTTTTTACGAACCATGTATTTATATATAAAGTACCCGACACTTGCCTACATAACTTTTTATTCTTCCTCCTTACCAAGTTTTTTAAAGCATTCCGCAATAATAAATGAATAATTATCAATCATGTTTTTATACTAGATATTAAAGGGAATTTGCAATTAAATTATTTTCTAATTAATTAAAATTAAAAAAAAATTAAGCTAAAGTAGATAAAATTAAGCAAGTAAATTAAAGAGAACAAAAGACATCAATCATTAAATAAAGCTCCAGTCTTACAGTTATTCATTAATTTTCTTTAAGATATCAGTTTTTGTTTGTTCGAGAATTTTGTAGTATAAGATATTTCTCTTTTACAAGGAACTTAATCCTTTTAGATAAAATATCTTTTAAAATTACCGTAAATGTATTATTAACCTAGTGTAATATATTTTTTTTAAACTGAATTCATATTTACATACCCATCTCTATCAGGTATGTATTAATTACCTATATTTGGATATATTTATTTTCGGTTATGCTGGGGTGTTGCTCTGTCTGGTGGATACATATTTATAAATTTATTTATTAGTGTGTCAACTATATTTGGAGATATTTATTCTCCAGTTATGTTTGGGCTGTGGATCGCCTGGTGGATGCATATTTACATATTCATCTCTATTAGAATTTTTATTATATTTGAAGATATTTATTTTCAATTATGTTGGTCTGCTAATCCGTCTGGTGGTCAGTCGTTCTGTTAGCTTCAACCTCTTTCGAGAAATATAAAATATTATGTGCAGTTGGGCGTGTGCTAACCAATTAAAACCGAATGTGCATTGAACAGTCAAGGTATAATATAACTACTTTTCTTAGCTTTTGTAATTATGGAAAAAAATTAGATATCTAGAGTTTTAACTGACTAGTTATATAAGGAGCGTAAATTACATCTGTACATGTTAAAATTTTGGTAATTAGTAAGTTAGGCTGCTAGAAATTTAAATTTATATCCCTGTTTTGCGTAAAAGGTAAAAATATTATATTAATTTCTTATATAGCATTGTGGTAATTAAAATCACGCAGTTAAAAGTTTAATATAATTAGGCATATTATTATGTAAGTGCTTTAAGTGGTAAAATTTGTAAAATATCACTATTGGATACTTAAATCGTGTGTATTTAATTTTAATATATTTTATCGAATTCTTGTGGTAAAAAACTTCTGCCTTAATAAAAACCTTGCACTTAGCTTTTCTTTTTTTAGACTAAGAGGAGGCTCCAGAGCTTCAAGAAGCAGTGCTTCTATCGGAGTAGACCTCATAGCAATCCAACAGACTTTCTCAAAGTGCCTTTTATTGCTTCCGATCCGGAAAAAGTGTAGTTAGCAGAGCCATAATTTTTTTTATTTTGCTTAAAGAATAGAAAGTCTCTGATTATATAAAAAAAGAAACAGCTACATTTTAGTTTTAATAAGTTGCTCAAAATCTCGTCATCTAGTTTCTACACAAACCTAACCACAAGTAACCACAATATATTGTCTCTACTTGAAGGGACAAAAATGTCGCGACAGTATGCACAATATACCACCGATTCCACGCACAAGGCTTCTGGGTAGCGCTGTTGCCAATTTTTTAACTAGGGAAACAATTATTAATATATATTTTTTTATTTATAGATTGAAACATAGTTTATTTTATTAGCAAATAAATCTACTGATAGGCGATTAAGACAAAGGTTTTTAATTGTTACGCTTTTTAAAAATAATTGCTTTCAAAGTTTGTAACTTTGATATCGTTTAGACAAACAACTGTCAAGTTTTGACACATATGTCATATGTTATATTTTTTCGTGTATTTAAGGGATAAGGAATTTAGTCTTTAACAAACCAAGAAGAATTTTGAAAACCTAACTTTAAATTGTGCTGCCATTGAGAGAAAAAAGATCTTTTTTTTATTTTCGGTATACCCTGGGAACTAAAAATTTACATACTATCTTATGCATTATATAAATCGCTACACTTTTTGCAATATATTTAAAATAAAATTGAATAAATTTTAATAAATGGTAATAAGTGGATAACATAGTCCATTAGGCATGTTTTTTAAAAATTTGGTACTTACTTTTCTGACGGATTTTTTGGGTTACATACCTAAAAACAAAAAGTGAAATATTAGAAAAAATTATAAATTTAAAAAATATATCAATATTTAATTTATATGGCCAATTTCATTATTAAAGACAAGATAAGTTATTTAAAAATTATTACCATCTTCCAAAATAAAAATCTTTCACAAAGATGTTCAAATAAATTTTAATTTTTAAATGTAACCAATATATATTAAATGGTTATAATTTATTTAACATTTATACATTTTGTAGTCAAAAGGCGTATAAATTTATCCAACATTATTAATTTAAATAGTATTGTCTGCTGTGTATTTTTTTTTTTTTTTTAATTTAAAAACCAAAAAATTATCTGCACGTGAGTATAATCAGAAAACTTAAAGAAAATCAATTTGACATTTCTCTAAACTTTTTAAAACATAAAAAGTAAGAAATCCATAAATATTCTTGACATTTATAATAAAAAATCTATGAAATAAAACTAGTGTAATGAAATGAAAGGCAAAAAAGAACCTGTACTTTGTGAAACTTTAACAGCTACATACATAACAATATTAGAATATGCACCAGAAATTGCTTAAGTTGAATATTATTTTTTAGTAAAATTGCAACACCACTGATCACAGTATAGCCTAAAAAAGATACGTAAGGACCTGGCTTAAACCACGTTTTGTATGGTAAAGCTATGTTGATTTTATTATGTTGTTTTAGATTAGGTTTATTAGATATAGATGAACGACAATTCAATTAGCAAATATTTAAACTTTTGATTATTATTTTCTAATAACTTGTAGAATTCAATATTAATTTTATATTTAATAAATTTGCAAGTTCTTCTTTATTTACCCAAAGAAATATTTTTTGTTTTAAAATATTAAGGATTAATAAAAATAATTTAACTATTTTTGTTAGGTTAAATTCTTAGCTAAATAAATAATTTATATAATTTATGTTAGGCTAATATACACTGTTATAAAGAAAATTGGTTTTAGGCTGAAAGTAATTAAATTGGGACAGAATTTGCCGATGTTGTCCTAACGCTGAATTATTGGGTGTGGGTCTTGATCTTTTTGTAGGTGAATAAACTACTTATTGTGTTGTCTAATTCATTGATCCAAGTCATTACTTAAATACGCTTTTCGGCCTTTTTGCATGAGATATTTTAGTTCGCCATTGCGGATTCATTTTTTTGCCTATGAATGTGCATTTTTTTAATCTCGTTTGTTGCATGGATTGTTTGCAACGAAAGCATTTAACTTCTTCATCTTCCTTACATTCTTTTAACTTATGATTACCCTTACATTTTAAGCAGAGCTTTTTGCTTTTGCTCTGCTGACTAGTAAGATCGTAGCGAAAACAGCTGTAGCCCAAAATTACGCGTTACACGAAAGGATTTACTTCGCATCTGACATGTTCTACCAGAACTAACTAAGAACCAAACTGACCAAAACAAAAAGCAAGAAAATAAATTACCAAACCTGTTGGGTGACTTATGAATTAAAGATTTTCACAGCAAACTAGCTCCACCATAAACCAATAAGTATGGAAAGTCAAAATAATAACAAAGATCCATTTTTGGAAACACCTTTTAGCATGACGAAACTATGAAAACCCTTGAAAGAAAATAACATTTACACTACTTCATATTATTTAACTTGCCAGAAACTGTAAATAAGACCTTACTCTAAACATTAAGGAATATATTTTTAGAGACTCATCCTATTCCAAAAGAATAAAAAAAAAGAAATTATTGTATCCATCAAGAAATAAGAAAAACCAGTATATCTTGCGCCATCCAGACGCAAGATGTACTGGTTTAGCATCATGTGCCCTTAAAACGTACGAACGACTGATAAATTAAAGAGCATTGGAGTTTTACATAGACTAACCAAAAATAATTATGATATTTATCATTCCCGCCAAATTTGTATACGTACTAATAACGGTTTATTAAAACCAAAAGAGGCAAAAATTGAACTTCCTTAAGACAGTATATCAAGCCCATTTCTCTGTACAGTATATACATTATTTAGAAAAAAATATTTGATTATAGCAATGTTAAATTTACTTCAATTTGCTGGCGACATATGTATGTATTTGAAATCTAAATATTTAGTAATACACAGTAAAATGGATAAATAAAAAAGGACTATACTTGTCAACAGGAAAAGCTGTAATATATAATTTTTCAAAAAGTTAAAACAAGAACCAAGTAACATTAATTTGTGTGATAAAGCAATATCCCACAAGACAACAGTCAAATATTTAGGAGTTTTTCTGGAAAAAAATTAAACTGATTATTTACAATATCTCATTTAAAAAAAATAGAAAATGATTTAAGTGTTAATAAAGCCTTAAATAAAAAGAAATGGAGGCCGATCCCAACATATATCTTTTATTTATAATGCCTACGTTCGCTTGATTTGGGATAATTCCACTGTATTTGATTACTTAAACCAATTAGAAACAATTAAAAACAAATATATAAGACAAAGCGTAAGTTTAAGTAACACACCTATACTGGTCATTGAAGCTGAGACACAAGAACTACCACTAGACCTTAGAGGAAAATTCGCATCTGATAAAGAACTATTAAAGCTTACATCTTAAGATAGTATTCTAATAAATAGAATTATTTAACTTACAATTATGTGTTATACACAGCAATGCTTGTATGAAGTTATTTTTGGATAATCCAGAATAAAGAGGAACTATATAATAAAAAAGTTTTACCGAGCTAATACATTAGAAAAAATAATTTTCAAACTTTTCCACAATTTTTATTTTAAGATATATTTACAAACTCGACATGTTTCGCAACACTGTTGCTTCTTCAACGGAGTTAAGGTAACTCCGGAATTGGAATTGGGGAAAAATAACTTAGAAATAAAAATATTTTTAGTAATACCAGCGCATTCGCCTTTTTATTATGTGCTGCCATCTATGATTGTCCAGGCGTTTGGCGCTACTGTACTGACAGAAGATAGCTGCGTTCAGAAAGCACGAGGTTTGGATTTCTAGTAGTGTTTGTTCGTTGGGTCAAACTATGAACACAAAAATAAGAACAAAATTTTACCCACAAATGGTGCCTTTATTTATACTGCTAAGTTTTGAGCAATCCTAAAATGACTTTAATATTGTATAAATTACTTAGAAAATAGTATATGTTATATATACATGTCAACAAAATTTTTAAGAAAACATAGTTCACCCTAGGATTTACACAATAAAAGGCCTTTTTATTTATTAAACTTAAGGTATATAGTGTTACAGACTTTAGTTAGTGTTTAGTTATTAGAAATATAAAAGGTTAGGATTATTTTATTTAGGTTAATAATTTATTTAAAATAGGTTACCTTAGTTTTTCCCTTTTTCGACGGTCATTGCGGATTATCCTGAGGGCGCTGGAGACATCCTTTTTACACTTTTCTTACATCCTGTAGTAAAAGAATCCTTCCAGCTAATTCTAGACTTTTCCAGACTTTTCCATTCTTTTCCACTTCACTATAAAAAGCGCGAGGAAAATCCGCACGGGCCAGTTTTTAGTTTTGATTCCGACGAGATAAGAAGTTGACAGACAGTTAAAGGTTAAACAGTTGTCATTATTACGTTACGTTAAAGTGTTACCATAGAAACGTTTGTAAACCAGATATCCAATAAAAAGGTGTAAAACCAGGATCCGTGTTTTTATACGGGGTGTCACGGAACATTTGGTGTCAGAAGCGGAACGAGATCCCCAAAGAAGCCGAAGTTGATAAGAAGAGTTTTTGAATGCCAGTTGGGACAAGACAACAAACAGCAGTTATGGAAGAATTAAGTGCTCTAATAAAGCAAATGATGGAAGAAATGAAGACCAGCCAAGAATCCATGAAAGAAGATCTAAAGAAGGAAATGAAGACCAGCCAAGAATCCATGAAAGAAGATCTAAAGAAGGAAATGAAGACCAGCCAAGAATCCATTAGAGAAGACCTAAAAACAGAAATGAAAAAAAGTCAAGATGAAATGAAAAGCCAAATTAGAATAAGTCAAGAAGAAACACGACAACAAATAGAGAAAATACAAAAAGACATTAAAAGAAGCCAAGCAGAGATGAAACAAGAGCTGAAAGAAAAGATGGTAAAGATCCGAGAAAACCTAAAAGGAGAATTTTATCAAAGCCAAGATGAGATGAGAAAACAAATGTTACTGGAGGTAAAACTTTCCAAAGAAGATGTTAAAGAGGAAATAGAAGAAATACAGCACACCGTACAGTCAGTTGAAAGTCATGTTCAGCAAGTCCAAGGCCAAATTCAACAGGAAGTACAACAATTACAGCGACAAATTCAAAAGATAGCTAGTACAGGCGTCGTCTTAGAAAGTGGTACTGCAACGACTATTATGAAACCACCAACTTTTGATGGCAAGGTACCCTGGTTTACGTATTCCGACAATTTGAAGCTGCTGCCAACGGTAATAAATGGAGTTCACAAGAGAAGGCACGTGCCCTAGTACTTGCTCTTCGAGGTGAAGCTATGGAGGTTTTAAGAAACGTTCCTGAGGAGAAGCAATGCGATTATGAAACCATTGTGATGTTCCTGGAAACGAGATATGGCGAAACACACTTGCAGGAAGTTTAAAAACGCAGCTGCAAGGACGAAGACAAAAGTACAATGAAAGCCTTCAGGAGTATGAAACTGATATTGAAATGACCAATTAACCTGACATATCCAGCCTATCCAGAAGAAATTAAACAAGAGTTAGCAGTAGGTAGTTTTATTGAAGGCCTACGTGATCCGGATATGAACCAGGCGTTAAGAATGGCCAGACTTAAGAAAATATCTGAAGCTCTTGCCTACGCACTTCAATTTGAAACAGCTAAACAAACATCCAGAAGTCAGACAAGAGTTCGAAGAATAAACTTTGTACCAGAAGAAGGCAATTCTGACAACGATTTGACAAGAATTGTAAAAGAGTTACAAGAAATCGTACGTAAAAAGCAAACAGACGGAGACAACAGTATGACTTTCCGACGAAGAAACGGAATCATTTGCTGGAAGTGTGGCAAAGAGGGGCATGTCCAAAGAAACTGTACTAGATCAAATGTCCCTTCAAGTAATCCGGAAAACTCCCCAGTAGCCAGCTTCAAGGGGCGAAAGCTGGCTAGGTGCTACCAAGCCCCATCAACAACAATAATAAAAGTATCCCGGCTGCAAAATAATGGTTCCAGCTTGGTAGTACCTGGAAATGTATGCGGTCGGGAATGTGAGATGGTAATAGATACTGGTTCCACACATACCATCGTGAGGCCGAACATCGTAGCCCATTGCAAAATATTCCGCCCTGAGAAAAATTATATTTTGGAAACTGCCAACGGAGAAGTTATACCAATTAAAGGCATACATGAAGCACGAATAAGTCTGGGGACAACTACTTTTATACACGTTGTGTTTGTTGCCGACATAATGGACGAAGTTATCCTTGGCCTTGACATTATGGAACATCAGAAGTTTGTACTTGACCTTTCCCAACGAACACTGCGAACTAATAATGAAGAGATTGTAATGAGACTCCCACGGAACAATGAAGGATCAATTCGAGAAGTTGTACTTACAGAAGATGTCATACTACCCCCAAATTCAGAAGCCATTATCCAAGCAAGTTGTGGAGACTTAGAAAAGGTGAAACCTATTAGTTGAACCAATTGAAAATAGTCCACTATACGCTAAAGGAATTTACCCGCAAGAACTCTGACGCAAAAACAAAAGAAATACGGTATTTGTCAAAATGCTGAACCTGAAAGATTACCTCAACAAGTCCAACAAGGTGACAAAATTGGTACCTGTCAACCTGCTAATATGATAGTTACCCATACCTTTACTACACCTGTTGAAGTTCCTTTAAGTAAACTACCTGAAGCTCTGCAAGACTTGGTAATTTCTTCAAAAGCCCTATTAGATCCAGTGCAGGTTACTAAGTTGGAAGACCTTCTAAGAAGAAATCAAGACGTTTTCTCTCTCTCTGAAAAGGATTTGGGAAAACCAGCATAGTTCAACATCGAATAAATACTGGTGATGCAGCGCCGATAAGGCAACCACCACGACGAATTCCCTTTTGCCAAAAGAGACGAAGTTGACAAGTTAATTGGAGACATGCAAAACCAAGGCATTATAGAACCATCCCAGAGTCCATGGTCGTCTCCAGTAGTCCTGGTTAAAAGAAAGATGGTTCTACCAGATTTTGTGTTGACTTCAGAAGACTTAATGACGTCACGAAGAAGGACAGTTTTCCATTACCAAGAATAGACGATACTCTAGATACTCTGACGGGTTCAAAATGGTTTTCGACATTAGACCTGAAAAGTGGCTATTGGCAAGTAGAACTTCATCCCGAAGATATGGAAAAATCTGCCTTTTCAACCGGAACCGGACTGTGGCAGTTTAATGTTATGCCATTTGGTCTATGCAATGCCCCTGCTACTTTTGAACGATTGATGGAGTTAACATTACGTGGACTAACTTGGAAAACTTGCTTAGTATACCTAGATGACATTATTATTCTTGGAAAAACATTTGAAGACCACCTTAGAAATGTCGAAGAGGTTTTTCAGAAGCTAAGATCGGCCCAGCTAAAGCTTAGTCCAAAGAAGTGTCACCTTTTCCAGAAACAAGTTAAATACCTGGGGCACATAATTACTGAAGAAGGAGTGAAAACAGATCCAGAGAAGACAGAAGCTATCCAAAACTGGCCTACACCGAAAAACAAGCATGAAATTAGAAGTTTCCTGGGGTTGTGCACTTACTATAGAAGATTTATACATGGATTTGCTGCCATTGCCAGACCATTACATCGACTTACTGAGAACAACAAAAGCTATGAATGGACCGAAGATTGTGAAGCAGCCTTTATACAACTGAAGAAAGCCCTTTGCAATCCTCCAGTGTTGTCATATCCACAACCCAATCAAACTTTTTTGTGGACACTGATGCAAGCAATACTTCTATTGGTGGAATTTTATCACAGATACAAGATGGCCAAGAAAAAGTGATAGCGTATTTCAGCAAAGTTCTTTCGAAACCTGAACGAAATTATTGTGTGACTAGAAAAGAACTTCTAGCTATCGTCAAATCTCTGGAACATTTTCATAAGTACCTTTATGGTCAGAAATTTCACCTGAGAACTGACCATGCATCACTTAAATGGTTGCTTCAGTTCAAGAATCCCGAAGGTCAGATTGCACGATGGTTACAACGTGTTCAAGAATACGATTTTAAAATTGAACATCGAAGAGGATTGAACCATAAGAATGCTGACGCTCTATCAAGAAGACCTTGCCCTGAAGATTGTAAACATTGCAGTAGACGTGAAGAACAAGAAGATCCCGATGAATTTCACTGCCGAAGAACACGCATCCAGTGCTCTCAAGAATGGGACCCTAAAATCCTTGCAAAAGAACAACAAGAGGATCCTGATCTTGGAGATATTGTGAAACTTAAGACAGAAAATTCAGAAAGACCCCCATATCAGAAAATAGCTTCAAAATCTCCGAGATTTAAAGGGTACTGGGCCATATGGGACTCTTTAATAATGAAAGATTGCCTATTAAAAAGAGTCTGGGAAAGTTCTGACGGCAAAAGTTGTACCTATCAAACAATACTACCCACCAAAAGGATTCCAGAAGTATTGCAAGCCTTGCACAATGGTATAGGCGGTGGCCATTTCGGAGTTATGAAGACTCTTGAAAAGGTTCGAGAAAGGTTCTACTGGCTGGGAAGTCGTGCCGATGTCAAAGACTGGTGCAGAAGGTGTAAGGACTGCGCCTCCAGTAAGGGACCTAAGACACGAAGCCATGGCAAGATGAAGCAATACAATGTAGGAGCACCTTTTGAAAGAATTGCCATAGACATAGCCGGACCATTTCCAACAAGTAAATCTGGGAATCGCTATATTTTGGTAGCGATGGATTACTTCAGCAAATGGCCAGAAGTCTACGCAATACCAAATCAAGAAGCTACCACTGTTGCCGACGTACTATTTCAACAATGGATTTGCCGATATGGAGTACCAAGAGAAATACATACTGATCAAGGTAGAAACTTTGAATCCGATCTATTTAAGAACCTCTGTAATCTCCTGGGTATCCATAAAACCAGAACTACACCCCTTCACCCGCAGTCCGATGGAATGGTAGAAAGATTTAACAGAACTCTTATAATCCTGAAAATTAAGGTAAATGACCAACAAAGTAACTGGGACACCTGTATACAGCCGTTTTTACTAGCCTATCGCTCCGCAGCTCACGAAACAACTGGAACGTCACCTGCAAAAGTCATTTTGGAGCGGAGTTATGCCTTCCAGTTGATTTACTTACTGGACGACCTTTTTACCAATGAAAAGCCAGCAGAAGATTATGTAAGTCAACTCAGTAAACAGCTGCAAGAAATACACGAAGTGGTTCGCAATAAGCTACAAAAAGAAAGTGACCGTATGAAGTCCCGCTATGACTTGAAAAACTAATCATAAGGGATTCATTGTCGGTGAAAAGGTTTGGTTATACAATCCAAGAAGAACCAAGGGGCGTTCACCGAAACTGCAGAAGTCATGGGAGGGACCATATAAAATAGTAACCCGGCTTAATGATCTGGTGTACCGAATTCAGAAGAGCCCACAGTCGAAGATGAAAGTTGTACATCTAGAACGGCTGTGTCGCTATCAAGATCGAGAAGATACTTGATCGAGACGATCAAAACTTGGGAGGGGGCAATGTTACAGACTTTAGTTAGTGTTTAGTTATTAGAAATATAAAAGGTTAGGATTATTTTATTTAGGTTAATAATTTATTTAAAATAGGTTACCTTAGTTTTTCCCTTTTTCGACGGTCATTGCGGATTATCCTGAGGGCGCTGGAGACATCCTTTTTACACTTTTCTTACATCCTGTAGTAAAAGAATCCTTCCAGCTAATTCTAGACTTTTCCAGACTTTTCCATTCTTTTCCACTTCACTATAAAAAGCGCGAGGAAAATCCGCACGGGCCAGTTTTTAGTTTTGATTCCGACGAGATAAGAAGTTGACAGACAGTTAAAGGTTAAACAGTTGTCATTATTACGTTACGTTAAAGTGTTACCATAGAAACGTTTGTAAACCAGATATCCAATAAAAAGGTGTAA
Source organism: Listronotus oregonensis (assembly GCA_019359885.1). Classification (NCBI taxonomy): domain Eukaryota; kingdom Metazoa; phylum Arthropoda; class Insecta; order Coleoptera; family Curculionidae; genus Listronotus; species Listronotus oregonensis. The sequence goes on along the minus strand of JAHBCN010022028.1, from coordinate 978 downwards.
AACCAGGATCCGTGTTTTTATACGGGGTGTCACGGAACAATAGCATAGCAAAGGCTAAATCAAACTAATAAAAAAAAACACCGGTGTACCTTTGTTCTCAGTTTCTCCGTATGAGCCCGCATCTTCTTTGCTATCGCCAGCACGGTCTAATAATTTCACAAAGTTGTAAGTACTTTTTTTTGTTTTTTTTTCCTGTTAATGTGTTTTTTTACACATATGCTACATATGATTTTAAGTAGTAATATAATTATCAAATTTAAAGTATTGAATCTCACCTAAATGGATTATTTGTTTTGTATATCTGTAGTTTACGTAGTAGAGCCCTGTTATATAAACAATAATTAGTTTTATTTTACAAAAAAAAGTAAAAATAACAAGAGCAGAATACACATTTTTTATATAAAAATTTAATTTTGTTTTAGAGACGCAATTTATCAAGGTATGGATTTCTGTTAGGACATGTATTCTATATATTAAAGTAGAGTTACATTGCGCGAATTATCCTCGAGAAACTAATGCGCTCATCGTCCTAGCGAATTAAGGCGGAATTACATTGCGCAAATCTACCAGATAAGATGGTCGCAAAAATGTAATCCTCTTGCGGTAGTTCCCTAAGCAATTATCCGCAATGTCTACAGATATTATCTTGCACGTATTAAAAAATGTCAAGCAACGAAGGCATTATGAAACGCTCTAAAGATATGACCGTCGAATTAATAGAGTTGCGATTATACGCTATTGGCGCAAGAAGCTTTTAATTATCTTATATCTCTAATCAGTTCAATAATTATTCGAAGAATGGATGTCAATATGATAAAAGCAATAATTATAGGGAAAAGCCTTGGAATAACGCAAATATTTTTAGCGACAAGGGATTCTTACGCAATTCTGCAGTATTTTTTCAGAGTGTTAAGTCAGAGTGTTAATCAGGACTTATTTCACAAAAGTGTGACACCTTAAATAAACCACTTCGACTTA
>JAHBCN010022027.1:0-13655 GCA_019359885.1 Listronotus oregonensis | reverse complement strand
CACAAAAACAATTGGAAAATATTCTTGGGTTCCTACCCAAAACATATTATAAATAAATTCTTAATGCCAAATCTTGCCAGAAAATTTACCCTGTTGTAAACACCCTTGAAACCCAAGACAGAGATATAACACAAAATTCAATTCAGGGTGTTTTCCCAAGAACCAGGAATCCCTTTTTTTTGTTCTTTTCCCATTATGAATTTAACCCCTAAATTTAAAAACTTTTTAAATAAAAAGACTTTAAAATAGAAAAAAAAAATTCAAAACTTTCCATTTTTTTTTTAAAAAATAAACCCCAATAGAAAAAAAAAGAACAAAACGTAGTGTATCAAACCATCCCGTAATGTGATCTAGTCTACATAGGACATACATGGAAATCAATTGGTTTAAATTCTCATAAAAGTGACGAGGGGTGTTCTTTTTTGTGCACTCTCTCAACATAAAAACCTGCTGGCCCGTTTTGGGGCAGAATGAAAGAATTTTAGATAGATGAAAATTTACAAGAGAATTTTCCCAGTGGTCATATTTATTTAAAAAACTGAATAAAAGGAGGGTATCAAAATTTTAGCTCCTTTTATAATTATATTTTCTCCAAAAAAACAACAACAATTTTTGTTAGATTCAATAATAAGCATCTAACCATTTTGTAGGTAATACTATTACATTCAAATTTTAAACCCTTTTTGAAATGGTATTCATTTTTAAAATACAAAAATGTATCTGCAAACTTTTAATTGTGAGCAGTGTATAAATATCCAATTGTAGCAGTGAAAAATAATTACCTAGGACCAAGACAGATGGCTCTTCATTTTGCAAGATGGGGCCCGGAGGTCCAAATTTTAAAAAATGGAAAACCCAAAGTTTTAAAATCTTATATCAAAATTCTTACTTCTTTTTTTCCCGCACCCTCATTGGTCAAGTTTTTAAACCCAAATTTTTTTTTTGTAATTTTTTTAACTATAAATTCTTTTCTTTTTTTATTTTCTTTACCCCGAAAAGTCTGTTAGTAACACGGTGGCCCGATCCACGTGCTAAAAACAAGTTAAAGTCAATGTATTTTAAAGGGGAATGTAATAAATTTTGTTCTTCTTTTATTAAACCTGTTTCATTTTTAAATCCTATGGTAAGAACTTTGTAAAGGGTTTTTTTTTTGGTTTCACTAACAAGAATCTTTTCTTTATTTTTAGTTTTCCCTGATGATGGGAAAAGTTTTCCGAAAGCTCGACTTTTTTTTTAAAAGTTAATTACTTTAAAATGGCCTTTAAAAAATGATTTCCACTCTGGTTTAGTTTTTTTTTTAACTAGTCATAGACTCCCCTTTTCTTTTTTTTTTATATATATATATATATATATATATATATATATATATATATATATATATATATATATATATATATATATATATATATATATATATTAAAGAAATGACTTTTAATACTTTTGGGGCATTTTTTTAATTTTTTTTTCCCCTTTTTTCTTCCTTGAATTGATATTGTTTGAATTCTTACGTTAACTGTCATTTTTTTTGGGGTAAAAATAACTTTTGATTTTTTGTTTGAGTATACCCCATTTTTGGGGGGTTTGGCGTTTTTTTTTTAAACCCTTTACCTTTTACCTTAAATTTAAACCCGGGGTTGTTGTCGGTTCCCCGGGGTTTTCGACGGACATCATAAACCTACGTTTCGTCCGGTTTTGGAAAGATGCCAAAGAACAAAAAAAAAATAGCTATGTCCCCGAAAAATAAAATGTTTTTCCTTTTAAAATTTTTATTTTTAAAATATGTTCATTTACTTTTCATATTTATTTATTGTGGGGTTTTGAACCAAAAACATTACGTAGGCATACAAACGGTCAAAAATAAGAAACAATTCGTTTTGCCCAAACATTTTATATAAACAATTTTATTTAAAATTGATTTTATTTTTTTTTATTTTTCTTTTTGTGGTTTTTCAGATAAACGGGGCGGGAAAAAAAAATATTTATAAAAATTTTACAAACAAAAAGGGGGAAAAAAAATATATTTTCCTGACGACTTTTTATGGAGTGGATTAAGCTGTCAATGTTGTGATATGGAATTCCATTCTTCTTGAAGGGCTTTTAATAAATCGTTGTGGTTTTTAAATTTTCCTTTATTTTTTTGCATAACTTTCCTGCCTAAAAGTTCCCAAAGGTTTTCGATAGGGTTTGGGACAGGGCTCTGTGCAGGCCACTTCATTAGAGAGATGTTGTTTTCTTAAAACCACTTTTTGATAGCTTTCGCATTGTGTTTGGGGTCATTATCCTACTGAAAAGACCAACAAAGTGGCATATTTTCTTCAGCATGAGGAAGCATATTATGGTCTTCAAGGATATGCAAAAACTGGAAGTGGTCCATTTTACCAGTTACTTTTACCAATGGCCCCATTCCCCAACCAGAGTAACACCATAATATTCCCACCCTTATGTTTCACCGTTGCCCTTGTATACCTTGGATCCAAGGGCGGATTTAGAAAAGTCCTTACTGGGGGGGGGGCGGTCTTAGGCAGAATAACCGGGGGGTATTTGTATTGGAATACCTCCAACGTAGAAAAGGTCCGAGGTCCGGGGTCCGGGTTAGCCACCCGTCTGGCTCCACTTGTAAATTACAAATTACGGTATAGCCCAGGAAACGAACCATTTTGCCTAGCAATTTTTTCAAAATGCATAGAATGACTTAAAATTTTGACAGTAGGTAGGGAATTGTCCAAGGATCAAAATCTATATCATGTCAAAGGGCGCCTTTACCTTGGCGGTGGTTGCCAAAACATCTCGAAGGTGAAATTTTTTTAAATATTTTGACCACACGAATCGATAAACAAATCTTTTGTTGTAAAATGCAAACTTTTCGAGTTATTCGAGCTCGAAAGTTGAAGTTTTTCGTCGATAAAATTAATGTTTTTAATCGTTTCTTTGCAAATAACTCGATAAGTATGCATTTTATCAAAAAAACTGTGGTATTAAAAAAACGAATAAAAACGTTTTTTTTTTTGTAATTGCTGGGGGACCACTACAAACCAAGTTGTGGTTTGTTAAATGTTAGCTGTTATTTATCAAACACAAAATTTCAGAGTTTCCAAGGCAAATGACGCAAAATCTACTTATTTTTCGAGGAAAACTAATAATAAGTGCAAAAATCTTTAAAAACAACTCCCTAATTAAAATTAGTCGTAGCTCTTTTTTAATTCTCTTTATTTATGTATCATTAATACATTCTTAAATTTTAACTGATTTAAATTGCTTAATTTTGAAAAAAAGCAGCTGCAAGTGAAAATCTAATTTCAGAATAAAAACATTACCTTTTCTTTAAAAAACTCGAAACCTAAGGGAGATACGTAAAAATTACTAAGATATCAAATTGTAGCTCTTTAAACTACAAATATTTTGCTTTTTTTTTAATTTATGTGTGACGGAAATAAAGTGAGTTATAAACGGTTAAAACGCGTGTATAGACGAGTACTACCTTGTTTTAGCCTTTTAGACCTACCCCTTTAAAAAAGTAAGGGTTTTAAATAGTTTTAATATACATGATCTTATAGCTCCTAAAACAAACCAACAAAATGTTTTTTTAAAGCACTTTTTATCGCAAAAACTGAAGAAGTTATGCTTAAAAACCAATTTTTTTAGCATTCTAAAAGCCCAAATATATTTTTTTTGTAAATATCTTTTCATTTTAATACACTTTTTAATGTAATTGTACGTATTTTTTCCATTAATAACATTTTTTTTTCATTAATCCTTAATAGGGGTTACTTTTAAGGGTTGAATTACTTCAACTAATATTTCAAAGATTAAACATTTATTATTCAACTTATTTGAGCCAAGTTTTATATGATGTTAAGCTATAATATGAAAGTGAAGTAAGTTTTGTAGATTTTAGTAATAAGGGGTAGTTTTCACCCCCTAAAATATAAAAAAAGCGCTCATCTGCGTAATGCACACTTTAAAGGGTGAGTCGAACTTAATTCCAACTTTTTATGCAATTCGATACATTTTTTTTAAATTCACGGTTTTGTACTATTTTTTGCATTGTAATATTGTAAGGGATGGATTTTTGAGGATTAAAAAAATTACAAAATTAAATTAGTAATACTTTTAAGCAGTCATATTTTTTAATTAGAACTCTGACAATATGTTAATTTTTCTAGGGTAAATATTTGTTTTTTATTAAATCATAATAAGGGTTGATTTTCAGGGGTTGAAATATATTAAATAATATTCTAAAGAATAAAATACTTATTTGTTAACATATTTGAGCCTAATTTTATGTGACTTAAACGTTAATATGGGAGTTCTAAAGGTTTTTGCAATAAGAGGTAGTACCCAGAAAGCTACTTTTAGCATAATGAAGATTTTTAAGAGAAGGGTAAGCTAAGCTTAATCCCAAGTTTTCATGCAAACACTGTGATAATATGTTAATTTTTTAAGGTAAATAATTTTTTTAAAATTAAATCATAAAAGGGGTTGATTTTTATGGGATGAAATATTTGAAATAATAACACTAAAATCTTGGACTTCCATTGTCTTTATTTGTTATTTGTTACACAACGTTTCGGTAAGTAAAGTATCTCCAACCGTTTTCACGTGATAACTAAAAACTATTCTTATGAGCTACGACTTATAGACTATCCCTTGGTCACCGAAGCTTGACCGACCTTTCACGGTTCAGCAACGGCTTGCTAAATACATTTTTGTTGTTTACAATTATAACAGCTTCTTTAAATTTTCTTTTCTTCCAGTGGGTTTCTTTATGAATAGTTTTTTGCTCCCGACCATTGTATGCGGTGTTGTTGGGACCAAGCGTGTTCGGCAATCCCTGACTTCGACGTTTCACCTCGTTCCGTATGTTTTTTGTGTTCTTTGACTCTAACTTCGAGTGGTCTTTTAGTTTCCCCGGTTTCCCCGATGTATACCTCACCACACTCGCAGGGAATTTGGTAGATACAGTCATTATTTGAAACATTGTTGTCTGGTCTTGTCTTAGTAAGAATGCTTCTTAGAGTAGATTGTGATTTCTATGCCGTTTAAATATTATACTTATTCGCGATTCTGCGGATCTTTTCCGAAGTTCCCTTAATATATGGAATTGTCATAAATATTTGGTCCTGTGGAGTTTCGTTTAAGTTAGAGTTTTTTGTCTAATTTTGATATTTTTCGATTGTTTCCTTTACCAGTTTTTCACTGTATCCGTTCTGCAGAACGAGGTGAAACGTCGAAGTCCGGGATTGCCGAACATGCTTGGTCCAAACAACACCGCATACAATGGTCGGAAGCAAAAACTATTCATAAAGAAACCCACTGGAAGAAAAGAAAATTTAACGAAGCTGTTATAATTGTAAACAACAAAAATGTATTTAGCAAGCCTAGCGTCGATATTCCGAATATCTGGCAGCCGTTGCTGAACCGTAAAAGGTCGGTCAAGCTTCGGTGAATAAGGGATAGTATATAAGTCGTAGCTCATAATAATAGTTTTTAGTTATCACTTGAAAACGGTTGGAGATACTTTACTTACCGAAACGTTGTGTAACAAATAACAAATAAAGGCAATGGAAGTCCAAGATTTTAGTCTTATTGAAACCATAACATTGTCTAACACTTTCAAGCAAACATTTCAAATAATGTTTCAAAGAAAGAAAATACTACTTTTTCAACTTATTTAAGTCAAATTTTACTTAACTTAAGCTTTAATGTATAGTTCTATAGGTTTTAGCAATAAAGGATCGTTTTTACCCCCAGAAAATAAAGAGCGCCCATCAGCATAATATATATTATGAAGAGGAGAGTAAGTTAAGCTAAATCCCACGTTTTCATGCAAATCTATGCATTTTGGAAAAATTGCCAGGTTTTGCTCTCATTTCAGCTTCGTTTCCTAGTAGGCGTGACGTATTATAGATACCACATTATTTTTTACGATCGCCCCATTCACCGCTCTCTGAATCCGCCATTGGTTGTAGATGTAGTGAAGACATATAAGCGTGTCGTAACTAGTTTTTTTTATGCTTTATTATGAGCGGCTCCCGCATGACCGGCACCTTAATGCCCGCAAAGCACGCATCTTATTTAAGAGCTAGGCTAGGTTTAAGGTAGGTTTAAAGTGAGTGGGTATAACACCCTCTGATAACACCCTTCCACCGCGACCGATCAGTCTATTGTGGCTCAAGCGCTAGACTAAGTTCCAGCCTGACTCAGGCAGTGTGTATATTACACGAAACGTTTCAGAGTGTTTCCCCCTAGCATGACTTTGTTATCGTTCTACATAAAGGTATGATATTTGGTATGTAAATTCACATAAGTATTCAGGTGAACGGTAGTGCACCGGGCAAGTTTCAGCCTACCAGACGAACGTCTGTATTTTACATGAATTGTTTCAATCTACTTCGGCGATTTAAGAATCGCCCATTTTACCACTGAACTCATTGACTCATCAAAATTATGGGGCACCTTCTGAGGGAGTAAAAATAAAAATATGATTGGGATGTGCATAGGCTTTAGGGCAAAAGTAACGGAAAAATTCTGAAAACTGCACCTTTTTACTTGTAAGGCTCTAAAACGGGGCCGTAATATCGTATATTTAGGGTTTCTTTTAGTTTGCAATCTGATTTATCTTGAGTTTCAAAGGTTAAAATTGTCTTGGAATTTTAAACGTAGGCAAGATTATACTCGTACTTTGTTCATCAAACTCAGATAAAAGAAAAGAGATTATTCGAAAAACACCTATAAAAAATAAGGGACAATTTCCTTTCCAAAAAATCTCGACCTCTTAAAGTACTGAGATCTAAAATTAGACCAAGTTATTTTTTGACTTAGAAGGTTTTTTACTGATTTGTCTCTAATAATGAAAAAATTATTTAACCTATTTTACATAGTTGTTTTTGGTATGATGGATAAAAACTCATATCATATATCTCAAAAGTATTTACTCGTAATTCCTTTTATTTTTGGGGGACCTTAGCACCCCATGGACCCCATGCATATATAAGCGTCTTCTTAATCTATTGCATTGTATTGTAGTAAATGGGGTCGCACGGCTAAATATAGCCCTACTGCCACTTCGACCTAAGAACGCAGGAACCTGTTATTTCATTTTGAAATAATTGTAACTTTTCGTTGACTTAAAAAATGCATTTTTTGTTACTGTTCTTTATATTTTAGAAATAAATTAAAAATTGACGTTTTATTTTTGTAAACTAATAAAATTAAATCATCTTAAAAATGAGATAATAACACACAAATTACCGAACAGGATAATCTGTTCGAATAATTTAAATTTAAATAACAGCCATTTTAATTAAAGTTAAAAAGTTTATTTTGCATTGCGATACGTTTTTAATTAAAATTACCATTTTAATGCGAATTTTACAAGCATATAGAGCCATAAATGGGCGATTACTTTGTGTGGAATAAGTTTGCATAGGATTTGCCGATTTAAAAATTTTGTATAGGTATTACAGTCATTTGTTAAAATTTGTTTAAAAGTTAATATTAAAAAACAATGTCTTAAATTATATTTTTGTTTAAAATACTATAAATATTAGCTACTGGGAAAAACATGGGATAAATATATTCAATATTGTGGTCAATGGCCAATTTTTAGTTTGTCAGCAATATTTCTGTATACAGTAATTTGCAATTTATTATATTAAATTATATTATTTATATTATTAAAAAGGTTAATTTCTCAAATGAAAACACACACAAGCCAACAAATATATCGTTTCTTTTATTAGCACTGTGTCACAGGGATTTTATTTAGTCTTTATATTGCCAAAGAAGTCTGTTTTAGAAGCTAAATTGGAATGGGGCGTCAAAAATTTTGACCAGTTTTAAAATCGCAGTAATGTTCTCTGTCGAGAAAAACTTTGCAAATACTCATTCTTTACCTATAAGCGGTCAAGTTTTGCAGAACAAAAAGTAATTTAGACTAGTTAACGTTACTCTCAAATCTAACCTTAACTGGCATATAAACTCATTATATCAACAGGCATGGCAGCTTCGAAAAAACTCAGCATTCTTTCAAGCCAGAAAATAGTTGCCATTCTTGATTCAATTATTAAAGTACTGATAATTTTACTCTTTCGACAAAGCTCTCTTCTATTACCCAATTACTAGCTAGTTAAGTTTTTGGTCGACGCAAAGTACTTTTTAAAAATTTTTATTTTTATTAAAAAATACAAGGTACAAGTTAATTGAATGAATTTTAAATGGAGAATAATTATACAATATAAAATAGGTCATATTTATAAGTTCGTAATGTAGATTCAGCATTTCTAGAATCCCGTGAGAACGATGTTCATTTCTGTTCACATAACTAGCTATAAGGGAGTGTCACTTTTTATAGGTGTATTCACGGCTTCTGCTCTGAGGAATTACCCAGTAAAGTTCTTTCACTAGCAGCTGCAAATTACAGTCCAACTTGAAAGGCCTTGAACTTTGTTCATTCCTTCATCCCCAGAATATCCATACTATGAAACCAAATATCCAAATCTATAAGTTCCGTCGTGATAAAAAACTTCTTACTACACCTACAGTACTTATGCTTTAAGCCCTCGTAAATTGTCCAAAGACAAAAAAAGTAGCTGAACTAATATAAAAATTTTGAGATTTATTTAATTTAACCTACTTTTTTCCAGCAACATTATCATGATATTTTTTTAAAATTATTGTATATTGGTCACTAAAAAATAAACTTATTGATGTTAAATCATTATTATTTTGAAATATTAGCAGCTAAAAACCATAATAATATGGTAAAAATTTAGTTTAATGGGGTATTCTTGTGTAGAGGCATAAATTTTAGGTGATTTTTGAAGTGCCGTAAAAAAAAGGCAATTAATATTTTTAGTATCCATTTTTTTATGAGTTATTTATTAACATTACAAAAATACAGAAAAAAAATTAAAAATAAAAAAGTTGAAAATTCAAAAAATTAGCAGCTGACGAAGTGGGGGAGTTTCAAAAAGTCGGCCCGTGACCATGCCCACGATTTCTCAAGTTCTACTGGACCGATTCACTTAAAATTTTTTCTCCAATTTTTACTATTTTTAATATTTTTAAAAAATTTGAAAAAGTCATAAAAAGTGGCACAATTTTTTTTTTCAACTTTTCCGTAGTTCCGGACATTGCGACATTACTCTTCATTGATAATCTTTTTTGTTTCGTTTTTTAAATATTTTTACTATCCATTTTTTATGAGTTATTTATTAATATTACAAAAATACAGAAAAAACTTAAAAAATAAAAAAAAGTTGAAAATTCAAAAAATTAGCAGCTGAAGTCTCAAAAAATTGCCAGAAATCTAAAAAAAAAACAAAAAAGTTTATCAATATAAAATAATGTCGCAATGTCCGGAACTACGAAAAAGTTAAAAAAAAAACACAAAACGGCGGCTGCCTGACAAAAAAAAATTATACCAGTTTTTTTGACATTTTCGACTTTTTTAAAAATAGTAAAAATTGAAAAATAGGGGATGCGGATGGTTCCCGACTAGGTCTAAAAAAAGACTCTCAAAAAAATTTCAAATGAATCGGTCCAGTAGAACTTAACAAATCGTGGGCATGGTCACTGGTCAAGGGTTAATTTTTTGAGACTGCCCCACTTCATCAGGTGCCAATTTTTTTAATTTTCAACTTTTTTATTTTTTTTTTTCTGTATTTTTGCATATTAAAAATATTAATTGCCTTTTTTTACGGTACTTCAAAAATCACCTAAAATTCATGCCTTTAAACTAGAATACCCCCTTAAACTAAATTTTTACCATATTATTATGGTTTTAGCTGTAATATTTTAAAATAATAATGATTTTACATCAATAACTTTATTGTTTAGTGACCAATATATATAATAATTTTAAATAAACATCACGATAATGTTGCTGGTAAAAGTAGGCTAAATTAAATAAACCTCAAAATATTTATATCACTTTAGAGATCTTCTGTGTTAATGCAACTTTTTTTGTCTTAGGACAATTTACGAGGGCTTAAGGCATAAGTACCGTAGGTGTAGTAAAAAGTTGTTTATCATATATATATATATATATATATATATATATATATATATATATATATATATATATATATATATATATATATATAATATATATATATATATATATATATATATATATATATATATATATATATATATATAAAAACACTGCCTTCATTAATGTTTGTAAACCACGTGACTACCCGATTTTGGTTTGTAAAAGTGGCACCACTGCTTGGTTTCTTTCCTATTTACAATGTTGCCACGATGGAAAAAGTTCATAAAGTTTTTGCCGACATTTATTTTTTTTCTGTGACAATTTACCAGCTTCTAAACTCCGAACAAAGCAAAAAATGTGTAAATCATTATAACTGATTATAATAACCTCCTAAAATGTTAAAATTCCAAAAAAATCAGAATCAGTGCAGGTTAGTGGTCCAAAGAACACACCTTTTATGAGGAAAAATATTAGTGTTGGCAACACAGCAAGCTCTTTTCGACAGTAGACTTAACTGACACTGACTGACACTACTGACCAGTTCCTATTTGACCTCCGATCAGTGAAGTGCTCGCGATAAAAAAAACTACATAGTTTTTTCCGGGAAGGCGGCTGAAGGAGCTGTATCAACAGCTTTTACCATCGGGGATCAAGAAGAAACTCAAGCCAAACGATGGAGTCCTTCTTGGGGCTAAGCGCTGTGAGCGATGATTCCTATATCTGTTTCTTTCTGGGGCCCCACGCACGAGGAATTTTCCTAATGGCGGAAGATGGTTGCGCGCTCAGCAGGAAGGAGCAGTACTGAAGAAAACGGTTATGCGCGATACCAGTAGCAGTCTTCCTGGTCGGAAGAACATTGTTTGTGCCTTTCATGACATTTGACATTGAAAAACTTTTGATTTTATAAAATTTTCGGGAATTTCTGGGGGCTTTGAGCCCGCATCCAGTTTTTCCACTACAAAGCCCCGGAAATCAGAGTCTGGAAAGGGGAGACCTGGCGGAACGTATTAAATTACAGGCCAATGGGGTTGTTTTAACCCCAAACATGTTAAGAAAGAAAGACACTACTGAGAGACCATTGTTGGCGTTAGCGGTATTTGGTTTTTAGATAGTTTTTTTTGGAAAAGTTTTAGATTTTTCTAATCAAATTATGTTTGAAAACGATCCTTACAAGCTTAAAACAGTTCTTTTCAAAACTACTTTTCATATTTCGAGTTTTACAGGTAAGTTTCACGTGTTTTTGTTATCGAGGTTACGTAAATAAAACTGTTTTGTTTACTTTTAGAAAATGTTTAAAATGTGGACTGTGGAACAAGATGCCTTTATAATAATGGCACATTTTAGAAGTGCAACTCGTAATGAGGATGGAATTTGGTCATATTCTCTCCAAAGTTGCATGGACCAGTTTAGAGAAAGGTTTCCTGACAATCTTGTTGAGTACGAAACTTTTGTCCATCACAGACATGTGCTAATCAATGGCTTTAAAAACAAGAATTGCATTTGTAAGGGCAAGTCCACTGGAAGGCCTACCGTGCTTACAGAACCTGTTCTTGATATACATGCTTGAATGGAGCACATTCCTAAGAAATCAGTGGAGAAGTTGTCTACTCAGTCCGGTAAAGAAACTATTTTAAATAAAAAATAAAATTAATGTTTACAGTGCCATATTATTTTTAGAAATGTTTGTTAGTTCTTGCCATAAAGCACTAACCAAAAGCTGGAAATGCATCCATATAAGGTCACAGTATTGCAAGAATTCCTTTCACCAGATTTTAGAAAGAGGGTGCAGTTTTGTCAATGGTTTGATGAGATTTTTAACAATGAATGATGTTTTGGACTGTACTTTCTTCTCTGATGAAGCGTGGTTTCATTTGCCCGGTTAAAATAATTGGAATTTTTTGTACATTGTTTTATCTTAATTTTTTTTAGCATGTAATAATTCTCCTAATTTTTTTTATTATGTAACTTAAGTAGTGTAATTTATTAATAATGTAGAAATAAATCTAAGTCATGTCCATCATTTTAAGTCACGTAGTTTTATTTAAATAATTTGAATAAACTGTGTAAACTAAGAGTTAATGTGATTTGACTTTTCCTATTAAGTTTAAATTGACTAAAATGCAAAGGTATAATAAAATATATTAACGAATCTTCGCTATACTCAACATAGTCAAGGGAACATGGCACCAAAATAGGCCTTACGAGGGATTTTTTGTGCAGTAAGATGGATTCAAATGCGGTTTCTTGCATTTGAATTGTATAAACATATAGAAACTTTGTAAAACAAATTTAATTAATAGGAAATAAATAACTGCATTTTTGCATTAGAAAAATGCTTCTTAAAGTTTGCAACTATAAAAAAATTATAACTAGGTAAATAATGATGCAAATGGACTCGAATTTGTTACTCGTTGTTTTCGAGGTCGTTGAACACTCATATGATATTGACAAGGGCCTGGGGAGTACCTGGTGTGCGCTAATTATGGTGTAAACGTCGTCTTCTAAAGTTTTACAACAAATCTTGCTAAGGTCGGTCCAACTGTCGTAAAACTCCACTAGACCACGTTTACACTATCCTTAGCGCGCACCAGGTGCTCCGTAGGCTCTTGCCAATCTTATACTCAGCATGTCAGCGACCTTGAAAACTCCCGAGTAACAAATTCTCATTTTCATCATTATTTACCTAGATATACATTTTTTATTATTGCAAACCTTAAAATATAATTTAAAAATGATTTTTTTAACGCAGAAATGCAGGTTTTTATTTTTCCAATAATTAAATTTGTTCACAAAGTTTGTAGACGTTGATACGAATCTAATGCAAAAAACCGTATTCAAATCCATCTTACTGCACAAAAAATCCCTCGTTTCCTTGACTAGAATTTTTTGTACCTAAATCTAGCAAATAAATTATTGACAAACAAGAGACTCAAAACTAAATGCATACAAAAATTATCCAAAAAGGCTGTAATAACTTGGTTCAAATTACAATTACTTGAAAAAATGATAAATGGTAAAGTTTCTAACCTTAAAAAAAATGTTTTTGACATTTAAATATCGATTTTAAAATTCCCGGCGCCAATGAATATTTCTAGGGATATTTTATTAAATTTTGTGCAACCTCTGAATAGGCAACCCGCAACATTTTTGGTCACGTGGTTTACAAACCTTAATGAAGACCCTGTATATCTTAGACAAGGAAAGAGAGAGGACGCGTAATCTCCGTACTCGAAGTGTGCCCAGTTAGACTCCACGTCAGATGATCAGTGGCGTAACGCATGGGTTTAATTATGAAGTTAATTATAAAAATATCGATTTTTTTGTATTAATGAATTTTAAATTTGAAAAAAAATAAAAGAATTGTGTTTTTGACGTTTTAAGTAAAAAAATTTTTTACCCCATAAATAGAAAGATAAAACCTAGTTACATAAATAAAATTGAATGGAAAACTAAAAGATTTTCTTTTTTGGTACTTATTAGTAAAAAAAAAATATGTTGTTTATTGTTAATATGCAGAGTACTTTTTAGGTGGAAAATAAAAACTAGTGAATATTTGTAATTATTAATTTTTATTATAAAAAAAAATACAGTTATTGCAAACAAGACAAAAAAAATTATATACATATCTACATGAAAGAATATGCATGTTTTCTGTTTA
>JAHBCN010022026.1:0-13804 GCA_019359885.1 Listronotus oregonensis | reverse complement strand
GAGGCAATCTGCAATGGACGACAATACCAAAGTAAATGTACTATTAAAAATTCAAGAGAATCCATACATTTCTATAACCTGTCTGTATATATCTTAGAGTTCTGTAGAAAATGTACCAAAAGATCATAAGTATTACCCTTAGAAAATTCAAATGGTACAGTAATTTGCAGAAGGCGATCCCGACAGAAGAGTACAAGTCTTTGATTATATTTACGAGGCTTCTAGAGCCTTTATTTTTGAAGACAGAAAAAAATGTTTTATATAAAATTGTAGGTTTTTTAGTATTATTTTTTGAAATTTTCAGTACAAAAATATTGCAATAAAAAAATTGAAAAATATAGACAACTTCAACTTTTTAAATGGAACACCCTGTATATTATGCGCTACAATAAAAGATCTTTTTTTCTGATTTCAAATATATATATATACATTGAGGATATTTGGACAAACCACTTTTAAGATATTTAAGCTTAAAAAATAAACAAATTGAAAAAAAAATCATATTAGTATCAAGAAAGCTATGAAAACAATGAAATGGTTTTAATAAATTTGACGTATTGATATTGTAAAAAGTTAAAATTATCACTTTAACTATTAAAAGTAGTTTGTATTGCTTTTTAGTCGATGGGCTATTCAGAAACACAAAAAATCGCTATTATGCGTCTTTTTTATAGTAACAATAATAATGTGACGACAGTGCAAAGGGAATATTACCTATTATATCCTTAAGAACAGGTACCATCTGTAGATACTATTAAATACATAGTAAGAAAGTTTATTAAACGAAAAAGCTTTAAAATGATGAAAAGAACTTCAGTACGTAATGAAAACACAGTTTTGGATATCCTCGTTTTTTTAGGATAATTATTATACTTTTTCTATTGAACTAGCACTAAATATTTTTAGAAATTTTAGAAAATCCTGAAATATCAATCTCGGATGCGGCGTCTGAACTTAATAAAACAGATTATAAAATTTATTCAACCTTAAAATTTTACAAATTTTTCAGAATCTTCCTAAACAAAACATGCAGGACCGACCTAAGTATGCATTGGAAATTACTAGGTTTATGCAGCAGGATCCAAAGTTTTTAAATAAAATTTTATTCACCGACAAGTCTTCCTTCACTTTAGCAGGAATTTTTAATCACAAAAATAAACATTATTGGTCCAGAGAAAACCCTCACCAAATTCAGCAACATAACAATTTTACTGTTTCCATGGCTTTCTTTATACTAATATGAAACTTTTTTGTAATTTATTAATAATTTAACCTTAAATATCTCAAAAATGGTTCATCCAAAAAAAGATCCAGAAAAAAAAAGATCTTTCGTTGTAGCGCATAATATACAGGGTGTTTCATTTAAAAAAGTTGAAATTGCCTATATTTTTCCATTTTTTTATTGCGATATTTTTTTACTAATAAATTTAAAAGATAATATGGAAAAAATCCTACAATTTTTATATAAAACATTTTTTTCTGTCTTCAAAAATAAAGGCTTCAGAAGCCACGTAAATATAATCAAAGACCCTGTACAGTTCTGTAAGGAAATGATGGATGTTCTGGCCAGAAATGCGTTACACTCGGGAAATATTTTATTTTCCGACGAACCCATATTTACTTTATATGTTAATCAACAAAACGGTCGTTATTAGTCGATAGTAATCCTCACAGGATAAGAAAAGTACATACCCAATGACATTAAAAGATTAATGTGTAGGCTGGCATTATTAGGAATCGAGGTATCGGGTCAATATTCTTTGAAGATAACCCTACTGGAAAGAGATATTTACAATTTCTACTGGAAGAACCAAATTTAGAAGTTTAGTTTCCAAATGCTTTAAATGGATCGAGAGAATGGGAACAATGAAATGACCAGCATGGTCCCCAGATTTAATCACACTAGATTTTTTCTTGTGGGGTGAGCCGTAAATTGTAACAACATATTTTTTTAAACATAAGGGTCAATATCATTCAGTTTGTAAAAATATTTGTTTTTCCAAAAACCATAATAATTTGAAATTAAGCATTGTAAAGCCTTTAAAAAACCAAAACATTTTTTAAATTTAACGAACTATAAATATTAAAAAATTGGTCACTAAATGCTTTTTTTATCAACACTATTTTTTAACATATTTATAATTATTATTCTGCAGAATTTTACAAATTCTAGTCGGTTATACAATTTTCCACTGTTTTAACATAGCATTCATTTAAATTGTATTATTTAAAAGTGATTTAATATGTAATTTATAAAAACGGTATCGTTTTGAAACACGCAATATTACACATATCGTCTTTGTCCTAAATATTATTAATTAATACACTTTATTATGTTATAATTTCAGTGTTTTTGCAATCTTGGTTTTGCTTAAAATTGTTGTTGTTTTGTTTGACATAAAAAATAATATCTAATACTGCTAAATAGTAATATTTATTACTGGAAAAGATTTTTTCCCCAAACTTCCCCGTACGAAGGTGAGATAAATTTTTGTTGTGGTTAGCTTGGTACATTTTTTATAATTATACGTTCAAAGACGCAAGTTTTTTACGAGATATTTTTATATCTTTAAAAATAACACAAAATCCACAGTGGAAAGAAGCACCAAAAAAGTCCATTTTTTTGGCGAGTAAAATTATGGCAGTTTTAGACGAGTTGCCCCCATTTTTCTATGTATAATTTTTCATATTTAGATTAAAGTGGATCCCAGTTGGATACTCAGTATATACAGGGTGTCCCGAAATAATTGGGCAATATTTTTAGAACTTATTGTACTTTCCAATATATGAAAAAAAGTGAATATAAAAAAGCCTCGAAAAATACACCCAAGGATTGCGAGAGCTCCCCAAATGATATGGGCCCTAAAGTCAAGTTTTCTGTAATATCTCTGGAATCGTTAAAGGTAGGCCTGCTAAATTTGTTTATTTTCTAACCTTGCTTGGAGGTAATTTCCCAAATTACAATGATGGAATGCTAAAGGCATTTTACTTAAAAGGGCAAGACTTTAATTGGGGAATACGATTTTATTATCTTAGTTTACTGGATGAAACAAGACCTGGTTTACAGAAGAAAAAAGTGAAATGATTTTGTCAATAGGGAAATTAAAAGGTCTGATTTATCTATATACTACTTTCCTATTTGGTAGGCTTCAATTTATATTTTTTTTCCTAAAATATAAATCTTTCTCGACTGTCAGCATTTTTCTTTTTAAAATTTCTGCTACTGCTTTAAGAGAAGGTTTTATGGGGTTTTGGAACATGGTTGGATTAATTGCGTCGATTTAAAATAAAAAATAAAAATAATTTTTAAATTACAACTTTGTGATTTCAATTTTAGGTAGATATTTTTTGATGATCATCCTCGCACAACACAAACCACACTTTTAATTAAAGCACAGATGCAATCTGATCACAAAATGTGAAAAAAGTTTGTCTTCTTGCTTCTGCTACTTTTTTTTAATTATGAAGAAGTGAAATAAGGCTACGTTCAATGTTATTTCAGAAAAATAGAAAAAGATTAATGCTAATAAAACTTGATACACTAGAAAAATACTACGATTTTCAAATTTATTAACCATAAAAACATTAAAAATGACCTACAACTTCATATATTAAAATTTTTCCCTTAAGCCTTTTCTTTTTCCCCTTTTTATAATCCTTAAGAGTTCAAATACCTACCAAATCATTTATAAAATAAGCTCACTTTGAATTTAAAAAAAAAATAAAAATATTAAGTAATATACAAACCTTCACCCCTCTCCCCTTTGTCCAGAGCGATATAACAATAATTTAACAAGTCCCTTAAGTATTGTTCGTATTTTAAATTTGTAATTTATATCTTATTTCGTTTGCGAGTTATGACTTAGAGACAAAAAGACAGACAAACGGAATCATATGACTACAATACTTTGGTCATAGAGAGGAGAGTCTAAAATATCATAACTTTGTCAAAGGTTAATTTTTTGGTATTCTTTTTTAATTTAAATTTTTTATATGAATTATGATATATATACAGGGCAAGTCTGTGAAGTGAGACCCCCAGTTTATTGCTTTAAATATTCAAATTGGGAAAAAATGTTTTATACAAAAATATTTTGGTTTTTGCTGCTCTAACTTTTGCAAACAACGTTATGTATACAGGGTGTATCAAAAAGCTTGTACAAGGAGAAAATTATTTTTTTTAAATGGCTTCTTATATTTTTGTTCATTTTTGTTTTCTGCATGAAATTCTGATATTTTTTATATGGCACATCATATCCCTATATTTTTTCGAGATATTTGCATTTAAAAACAAATTTAGAAGGGAAAAATCCCTCATCTTTAATGTTGTTTTACGTTTCTATGGTTTCAGCGGTTTTTTTTAGAGTTCAAATAACCATATATGCTATAGAGATTAATAAAAATGTCAAAATGACAGTTTTTATTAATCTGCAAAAAAGATTCAACCTTTTTTTTTTTTTCGTTTAAGGGTTTTTCCTATTTTTACTCATTATTTGATATCTAATTCTTTTTAATTATTACTATAGTGTTTTGTCACTCTACAAAAACCGTTAAAACCATAGAAAAGTAAAAAAACATTAAGAGATAAGCGGAAATTTTTTTTATTCTAAATTTCATTTAAATAAAATATCTCGTAAAAAAACTGAATATAGGGTATGATATGCCAATAAAAAATATCTAAAATACGAAAACAAAATAAAAAATATAGGGTCATTTAAAAAAATTAATTTTCTCCTTGTACGGCTTTTAACACCCTGGGTTGTTTCCAAAAATGGCGAAAAAAATTTTTGTAAAAAATATTTTCCAATTTAATATTTAAAGCAATAAATGGGGGTCCCACTTCACAGAAAAAAAATTTAAATTTATATTAATATATTATATATATATATATATATATATATATATATATATATATATATATATATATATATATATATATATATATATATATATATATCATTTAAAATTTCATTTAAAATTATGAACTACTCCTATTAAACAAATATATATTTAAGTTTTGTTTTTTTATCATGGACTAAATGTTTATTTTGGACAAATATTATTACCTTCTTTAGGGCTACCAATTAAAACTCTTATTAATTTTCTAATAAGGTTAACGGTCTTAAATCATAAGTTTTTTTGATTATTAAGCAGTAACAATTTAAAAAAAAAAACATTTTATATTATGTATTGAAAAAGTTTTCCCTCCTTCGACGTCCCATAAACCTTTAGTCAATAAAATAATCAATGCGGTACTTACATAAAAATTCCTTTCCCCTCCATAGTTCCTATTCCAGTGCTACAAACCGTACGTCGACAAAAAAAAAAAAAACGAGGGTAGGTCGCGCTACACCTTCCCTCTAAGAACTACACAGCACCGATCTTTCACAAACCACCCAAACGACAGACTAGACCCGAATAAGAATTGTTAACTTGCAGGAAAGAAAGAAAGAACCGCTCTTAGGCGGCCGCAGGAGTGCAAGAGAACGACAGTGGGCCCAGCAGCAACAATTGTCTGAAGAAGTTTTGATTGGTTTTCGGTAGTGAGGGAACACTTTCGCTTTTCGGATTGACAGTTGGAGAATTGCAGAAAAATATCGAAAACGACAGTGAGGATGCTGACGATGGCTCATCTTTGAATATTTAATTTCTTGGGGTTCTTGCACAAGGTGTTGTTTTTTTGGGTGTGATTTATTCAATTACCAAATTATTCGCTTTTAGTTATCATATATATAAATTGGTATGTTTACAAGTTAATAGATCTGTCATCAACTGGAAAGCCAAACTTTTGGAAACATAATATATATATATATATATATATATATATATATATATATATATATATATATATATATATATATATATATATATATATATATATATCAAGGTGTTTCTAATAACATGCTAATATTTAAGGCGGTGATTCTTGCACCCCTTTTAAGAGAAAAAATTAAATTTTTTATTGTCATTTTTATACCACTTTAAATATTTTTATGAATTGTTGTACGGTGTTTATGCATTAAAGAGCATTGCACATTCTTTTATTTCCAACAGTGGCGTCCGTACTGGACTCTGACTAGATATTTTTAAAGAAAAAAGAAGTACGCCACTGCTTTCTCTTAAAATAAAAATTATTTTTAGAGTTGGAGTTAAAACAAATTTGGTTACTTAACTTTATTTCGTACGACTCACCGTTTTCCCATAAAAAAATAAATTCACTTATTTGCATCTCATTGGACCAATTACGAGAAAAACCGATTTATGTTACTTTAAACAATAATTTATTTAATACCTAAGATAACTTTTAACTGTTGGAAATAAAAATATATTTCTTAGGTCAAAAAATGCTCTTTAATGCATAAACGCCGTACACCAATTTTCATAAAAATATTTAAAGTGGTATGAAAATGACAATTAATTTTTTTTTTTTAAATTTTAACACCCTGTATCTCAAAAGATAAGACGTTTAGGACATACATTCATTTAAAGTTTTTTTCTTAAATGGGCTAAGAATCACCTCCTTAAATATTAGCATGTTATTAAGAAAACATCCTGTATATATATATATTATATTTATATATATATATATATATATATATATATATATATATATATATATATATATATATATATATATATAACAACAAGCTGAATTTATTTTAGAAACAACATTTGTCATGGTGATTTAAAATTTTTTTTTCAGCAAATGAAACATAATTAAGTAATGTGTTCCTAGTTTCTATGTATTGTACTTTTTTAAAGAATTAACGATGGTTTGTACTTATCTCATATTTAAAATAATTGAAATGGCCATCTTGTGTATTTTTTCGTAAAGAACACCTAAGAAAATAATTTAAATAGAGATAAAAGACATAGTACATAATATTAATAAATTTTATTTTAGTTTTTAATAAGAATGATTTCGCATACATTTTTAGTAACAACAAAGTTACTTTAATTTTGATTTTTATCTGTACAATTTGCTATTTGGTCCTTCAAACTGGATTTAATAATAAACTTTTAGGGAACCAACCAACAAATAAAAAATCTTTTCATTAAAATGTTTTTAAACATGAGACATTTTCAGAAGGAAAAAAATAAATATGTTGTCCCATTAAAAAAATGTTAAGTGTATGCTATATGCTTTTTATTTCAATTTAGATAATTTTTAGAAGTCTTTAGATGGCTATTTGACATTTTTTTTGATGCAAGGAAAGCGTCAAATATGGACCGCCGGGGGGTCCCCCTTTTTATTGTGATCACTTTAAATGGTCTCAAGATTAAAGAATATTATTTCCTAGTGATTTGTGGCATGTCCAAACCTGTTAAAAGTGTTCTTACCAAACTTTTTGTCTTAAAAAAAAAAAAAATTTTATTTTAAATTTATATATATATATATATATATATATATATATATATATATATATATATATATATATATATATTATATTATTATATATTTTTTTCTTAAAATAACATGATTGTTTTAATGTGAACTCCAACAGTCGATTGGAACAGAAACCTCTAAAAGATCATAAAATTAGAACCTACTTATTATCATTGGCGAGTTAGGATTTTTTTATATGGGGAAAGTCCACGAAGGCCAAGGCCGAAATAGTGACGTGTAGGATCAGGTGAGGAACAGCTCTCTTCTTTCAAGGAGATTTTATCTATTATATACTAGGCCGAAAAAAGGATATATAGAACCGCCAGAAATTTTTTTTTGGAATATGGAAATATTGATTTAACTTCCGGTGTATTTTCCCCACGTTTTTTTTGGGGGAACAGGAAAAATAATCAAAGTCTCCAGCGCCCCGTTTTTCCCAAATAAAAATTTTTTTTTAAAAAAAAATTAAGCTAATTAAATAATTTAATTCTACATTTTTTAAACTAAACAAATTTTTTTTAAAAACCCGAAAAAAATGTAAAGACTGCCGCTTTATTTTATTTATCTTAATATTTTTGTTTTTTTTTTCTGGGGAGGTCACCAAATATTCTAGAAAAAACCATGCCCATGTCCCGTTCTAGCTATGCTTATGCTTATTATTACTATTTTACACAGTACTTCAAACTTTAGTAATTTTTTTTAGATAAATTTAAAATATTTAATAAAATTATAAAATTAGAAATAAACTAGATAATTTTTTACACAAAAGTGTTGGAAATATTTGCATGGGTATAAAAAATGTTTTATTTATCTAATATATAAATTCCATATTTTAAGTAGGTGGTAACAGCGCAGTGCAATAACGAGATTTTCAAGAACTTAAGAAACGTTCTCCTTGATCCACAATCAATTAGGTTTACTGATATACATAACCAAATTACCCACATTCCATAATCTGGTTCAAGTAAATCACAATATAAATAAACAAAAAATATGTATACAAAATTCTATGAGATATGACGTCAAAATCTATTGATTTAATATTGTGTAGTTTTTAGTTATTTCTGAAATTGCTTTATTAAGCTAAGTGGCTCTCGACCTTTTCTTAAGGCCTGTTAATATTAGAGGTAGTAGTTATTTGCTTAACGTCTGTGGTATCACTACCGCGTTGTCTAAAAGATGCCGTGAAATACAATATCTGTCTATGAAATGGGTTTAACATCTTAAAACCATGGATCCACGGTACCTAGTACTTGGGCTTCATATAAGCTTTCTTGGGCTGTCATAAAGATTAAACAAAGTAAAACATATAAAACTACAATACTACTACTAACCATATGAAACGTTTTTTTCTGCTTAAACCACTTACTTTAGTTGAAACCTTCGTGCATATACCTACTAGGGGCAGCTTCTAGACTGTTATTTTTCTTTCTCTCTAGTACCCATGTTCGCACGGCCGAGCGATAACGTTGCCTCTAATAGGTATATGCTCGAAGGTTTAAACTATTAAATTCATGTTAGTAGTTTAGAGGCATTAATGTATAAAAGGCCTTTTTGCATCGACTCATCATTATAGTTAAGATTTGGTTCAACCTTCAAGCATATATCTATAGAGGCACCCTTGCCGCTTGGACGTGTGTACAAGCCTGTGAGAACGAAATAATAATAAAAATATAAGATTTCTCCCTTGTACATTTGATCTTATTGGTCGGCGGGAAGAGGTATATACCGCGCATAGCGTGCTAATTGGTCAGCGGGGTATACATCTCGCCCCAACGACCAATCAGAATAAGCATGTGAAAGAAACATTTTAAACTTCTAAACTTCTTTCTCTCTAGCATGATTGTTCGCACGTTCAAGCAGCAAGACTCTCTCCATAGGTATATGCTCGATGAACCTGCACCAAAACAAAAGGCTAAAGAATGGTGTGAACCTAGTACTTCGGTCCCAAAGTAAGGTAGGGTCCAGAAGTCGTACAGGAAGTTACTTTTTTGGGACGCAAAAATTATTTTGTTTCCAAATTTTCTCTAGACTGGTAAAACATTATAGTACCTTTTATAGAACCCATTTGCACACTATGTGACAAAGAGGAAGAGACAGCCTCTCACATCATATATGAGTGCCCTGCACTTACATACTGGAGAACAAATCAAAACCTCATGGTGGACACTAACCACCAGGAGGCTGGAGACCAGAAAAGAACAGTAAAAGGGCTACTACACCTGTCTAAGGTGTCAAACCTTTTTAACTGAAACAAATACACAAGAGATACAACAAGCCCTGTGGGCTGCAGTGTCGAGGCGGACAAAACCTCAACTTGTGTATTTACTTTATCAATCAATCAATCAATCAACCTTTATAGGACTAGGACATATTTCTTAATAATTAGGTCGACTAATCCTCCTACACAGTTTTTAAAAGTATTGCAGATTTAGTTCACTTTGACTGGCTTCACATTTCAAAAAATTTATGCGTGGAAATTTATTACCACAGTCTAGATAAAGAAGATAATACAAGTTTTATAACAGGAATAGCTTGTACCGGAAGTGATTTTATTATATCTCAAATTGGCATCCGATGACACAAGATATTATAGCTAAATTGAAAAGTCAAATACTTCAAGAAAATAAAATGTTCGTATTGATTTCGTTGTCACCTGTTATAATTAAATATAGTACAGTGGATGGGGACAAAAAAGATGTTTGACCTTCGGATTTTTTTGTACAGTTTCAATTTTTATGAAAATTTGGAATTAAGTTGCTGTCACCCGTTAGAACAAAGTTTATGTATGCTTATGGTGTGCTTTTTATTTTTAGGGGGTAAAAACCACCCCTTATGCTAAAAAATTAAAAAACCATAAAATAGACCTTATGTAAATTAAAATCATAGCTAAATATGTAGCATGAAGCTATTTTTATGTTGTGAGTTATATCTAACATTACATTTGTAACGTTACAACCCTTAAAAATCACCCTTAATTACGAAATTACAATTTTTTTATTATTTTTTTCATTTAAAATTTTTTTAATAACGCTTTTATTTTAGAAAAAAATATTTAACAGTTACGGTATAATAAATATTTAACTACCATACCTTAACCTCTAAATAACCACCCCTTATGAAATTTACAAATAATTTTTTTTTTGATAAATTAAAACGATTTGATAATACATAATTATTATAGTCCCGGAAATGAAGCTTAAAAATGGCAAAACCTCGAATTTTTTTGTCCAGCATCGATTTGCATAAAAATTTGGAATTATACGCTTCTACCCCCTACTTCAAATTCTATTTCATGGTGATTTGCGCTGTTTTTTAAGGGTGAAAACTACCCCTAATTGTTAAAACTTATAAAATAACATTTTAAACCTTAAGAGGGGTAAAAGTTGATTTGAATTAGTTGATTAATGATTGTTTTATGCTTTGGAATACAATTTTTAAATATTTCAACCCTTAAAAATCAACCTTTGTTAAAGCTTAAAGTAAAAAAAAACATATTTACCTTAAATCATTATTAATTTACCATAGTGATTTAATTTTAGAATGCTGTTGCTTAAAATATGTACTAATTTCATTTCGCAACTTTTCGACCCTTATAAAGCAACCCTGATTATAGCTTGATTAAAAAAAAGACTTATCCCCAAAAAATTAATAGCTTGACAGATTTAATAATTAAAAAATTAACTGCTTGAAATATTATCAATTTTATTCTTTTGCAAATTTTCGATCCTTAAAAACCACCCCTTACAACATTGCAATTGTTATAAACCAATCTAATAGATATAAATAGAAAAAGAAAGTAGAATTACATACAAAAATTTTACCGGTAAAAGTATAAAGTATACCGGTTTTATAGAATATTATGCTCCGAAGTGGGCTATTCGACTTTTTCGAAAAAAAAAAGTTGATTGGTTTTTTAAACATATCTTCTATAGTTTTAATGATAGAAATTTTTTTCAAAAATAATTTTGTAGGGTTTTTTTAAGAGCTACAAGGCTATGTAAATTAAATCCTTTTTAATCCCTTAGTTTTAAAATGGGATGAGTTTAAAGGACTAGAATAAGGTGGTGCTCGCTCGTAAATTGAGGCTTTAAACGGCTATATCTGGCCAAATATTTAATGAACAGAAAAATCTATGAAAAGAAAAGTCTTTGTTATCAAAAAAGCTATAATTCGATACTTTAGCACTTTTTTCGTATCTCCAGTATTGTTGGAGTTATTTGAAGAAAATGGCTATTTTTACGAAATTGCGGAAAAAATCCTTTTTACTTTAAGTTCCATTTTTTTTTTAAATAAAGCATTTTAATTTGGTTAAACTTCTGGGATGTATTCTTAGTATATATATAAAAGAAATCGCAGAAGGGTGCAGATCCATTTTAATTAGGGGGGTTGTTTTTAATGATCATTTCGTAGAAAAAAGTAGGAACCGACTTTATTTTTATTATAACTCGCTCAATTTTTATGCTAAAAATTTTTTTTTTTTTGAAGAAGGATTTTATTATTAACTTTAAAAAAGACCTTATATGTATTTTTTGAAAAATGCAAACTTCTCCCGCTATTTGACTTTGAATCTTTCAAATGTAGCATTTGACGAACAAAAGCTAACCATTATCAAGCCGTAGCTCGGTCTGTTTTGGTTGTAGAGAAATTTTAAAATAACATTTTTTTCTAGTTTTTTTAAAGTCTACAATTTTGTCCTTTACAGTTTTTTTTAAAAAAAGGCATATTTTTAGAGTTATTTGTGAAAAACCCATTAAAAACGTCGATTTTTTCGTCGAAAAACTTTTACTTTCTTTATCGGTTTCTGTAGTTAAAATGTAATAAAAATTTCCATCCCCAAGATGGGGTGGCAACCACTCCAGGATAAAAGCCTTCTTCGGCATGATATAAACTTTGATCCTTGGGCTATTTCCACCTTCTGTAAAAATTTCAGGTAAATCCATGCAGGACAAAAAATTCCTAGCCAAAATGCCCCATTTCCTGTACTAATAGTACAGTTTTGGATTCATTGGATATAAATTGCTTGTATTAAAGCTATTTGAAAAGACACCTAAGTCCTTAATAAGAAGCTATGGAAAATAGCTCCACATTCGTTCTTAATTAGTTTTAAAACGGCGTGACCTCTAAAATACTAATTTTTTAGCGTGACTCAACAAACTATCAAAAAATAAATCATGGCAAAAATCATAATTACAAATAATCCACATCAATAATCAAGGCGAGTCTTAACTTAAGACTAAAGACAAATCCTTCGAGAGTGTCTGGGTAGATTTACGCAGTGGTCGCCGAGCGAAAGAATGCCGTTGACACTCCTAAGTTATTCGATGCATTGTAATTTCGAGATAAATAAGTGTTGCCAATACCTATAGCTTTAATCCAATGCTTATTGTATTTATAGATATTTATAACGTAGCATTTATAGTAGGAAATTACAATAATTTTCTTTGTGTGTAACCTTTTTAAAGGACATACATACATACATACATAATATATTATCAATACTTACACATGTTTACCTGTATACAAAAAAAAAAAAAATATATATATATATATATATATATATATATATATATATATATATATATATATATATATATATATATATATATATATATATATTTTCTTTGTTTAGTAAATAAAATCCTGAATTATAGGCTACGAAACTCAGGTTCATTAAGAATGTAAAATTCTAAAATACCCACTAAATATACTACATTACGGCCCTGTGTCAAAGTGTTTCGAATAGAAATGTGCTGTTTATAGCATTTTTTCTTTACTTGTGTCCTAAAACCTATCCACATACCAAATTTCAAGTTTCCACTCTCTCGCGGGAAGTGAAATAAAAATGGGTATTACGCTGTTTTCCTAAAACAAATTAAGGCATTACAGGAAATGGTAATTGTTCAAAATCGCGGGGCCCACTTTTATGGAATGTAAAATCAACATAATTAATTTTTTTTGAGTAGTGAAATATTTTTATTCTTAAAGTTTCTTAAAAATAAAATAGTTTTTATATATTTTTTTTTAAACTTTTTTTATTTCCAGAATCGATATTTTTAATTTTTTTGTTGTTTTTGAAATAACTTGTCTTCACACGTAGAATATAAAACAAATCACTGGAACTTGCTTAACTTAAATGGATGCATTTTATTGACGAAAAACTTAAAAATACCCATTTATTTCAAAATAAAAATTGACACCAAAAAAATTTTTTTTTTTAGATTTTTCTTAAAAAATTTTAAATTTCGCCGTAAAATAGGACAAAATGTATTTTGCTTTTTACCTAGCTTTGTATGTTTTTAGTTTTTTAATTTTTTTATAGCTTACAACTTCCGTAGTTAACATTACCAGTTTCAGTCGAGGAGGCAAACTTGAGGTTTTCTTAGTAAAACAAATATAAGACTTCTGGGGGAAAAA
>JAHBCN010022025.1:0-13721 GCA_019359885.1 Listronotus oregonensis | reverse complement strand
TTACCACACAGAATATGTTTACATGTGAATATCAAATTTTGTTAAGAAAAAGGGCCCCAAGCATTTACCATCACACTATTTTAATAAAAAAGGAAAGAAAAGGAGAAGAGCGTCTCCGCAACAACATTAGATAATACATTTACAAAAATACAAGTCTCTTTCATAATCAAACGGATTAAATGTATATGTATAACCCAAATTTTATAAATAAATACCGCACAATGTTTGCTGTCGTTTTGATTCCTTAAAATTAGTTTTATTTTTTATTAGTTATAACAGACTATTTTGAAATTTTTTTTCATTTAAATAAACAATTTGCACATTTTTTATTGATGTTGTTGTTTTATTTTCCTTACGTAATTATCGTTACGAGAAATTTCTTTTTAAAATTTTTAGTAAACAATAAAATAATTTAAATTTGTTTTATTTATTAAATATTTATTCATCCACTTTGTTATTTAGTAAGGTCTTTTTTTCAACAACCACTGGTCATTAACGATTACTTCTTCGGTGAAGAGGTACTGAAAGGTCTAAAAAATTCCCTGAAAATTCCTGAAAAGTGCTTAAAAGGTCACTTCGAGTTTTTCAGCACTTCTTCGGCGCAAGAAGTGACGTCATCAATTTTTTTGGACCACTTATTATGTAAAATGCCATCAGGGTGTCACTGTAGCCCGCTTGGTATACTACTTGCGTGGTCCGGGAAAAAAATAAGCAACCACTGTGTTCACACGTCGTTGTCGTGGTTGGGCCCAGTGGGATCTTTGAACATGCGCTAGAGTTGCTGGTTATCGGCAACTATTTTGGCTAGCTTATGGAACGGAATCCGAACAAGATGAACACAAGGCTTAACTCAAGGTGTTAGCATACCGCGCAAATGAACTAATAACATCCTGTCCCTTAAACAGGGTCTCCAACGGTCCCCCGAGATACAGGGCGACCCTCAGAGTATCTAGCCTTAATGCGGTAAGGGGGGCTCGCCGTGGTGGACTATTACTTCCCTAGCCAAAACAGAAAGCGGACAGAACCGCTTTCATAGAAAAAAAAAAGTGCGCTGACCGAAACCGATAAACCGTTTCGAGAGGTGCCACCAAGGTCCAAACAAAAAAAGGGGGCCCGGAGGGAAAGGGTGAATCATTTTGATAGGTGCCCCTGAAGTCACCGGCGCCTGTTTTAAGGGGAACTAATTCACCCCAAACAAACAGGTGCCGGGGTTCCCTGGCTTTAAACAGGAAGGGATGGGACCATTTTTATAGGGTGGCCGAAGATGGGGCCTCAGAAAGAACATCTGGTTAATGTAAAAAGGGCCGGGAGTACCCACGTCACTAGACCGGGAGAGGAGGGCATGACGGATCTAATCGTCTGCTCGTCATACTCTCCAGGAGAAGGGACACCAGAACACATCAGAACACATTGTGCCCGTATCCGATAGCGACACGAGTGGGAGATGTAAGAACTTTTCTAATCTGGTATCGGGGTTTATTAGAAGTCCGATTCTATTGGGAGAAATATTAAAAGGTGTGGGGACAATAGACCAGCGGTCGCAGGGGGGGTGTAAAAATCACTATTTTTTAAAACCTAATTACCTACCTACCGAAAAAGTAACATTTAAAATTGAAGATAATACTAATTGTTATTTTACTTTTTTTGAAATGTCTACCAGTTGCTCGAATACATGCATTTAATCTTCATTTTATTGACGCTTTATTGAATAGTATCTTTTTAAATAGACCTCAGCAGAGAGTAAGTACCATGTACCAATATCTAAATTATTATTACCAAGAAAGATATTACAAGATAAAACTAAAAAATAAAAATAAATATAATTGCCAAAAACTGCGCCTCTGATCCACCTTAGTAATAAGAGGTTATCTTCAGAAAGTGTCGTCTTTCCGTCAATATTCTTACTGTACCAAGTTTCATTTAAATCGAGAAACGAGATTTGAAATAAAAGAGAAATTCCAATGCTGATTTTTTTCTTTGAAACCCTGTATCCTAAAAATGAAGTCATTTGGGAGCTGTGTTTATATAATAGTCTAGGAGGAATCGGCGCATGAGTACCGAAAACTATTCCACTCCAATTTTTTTACTCGATCCTTTTTAAATTGTCCCCCCGATTATATAAATGCATGTCGCCGGGGCAGTGGGATATTGTTTAAACCGAAATATTTAAACAATTGAAGAAAGTGTTTTTTTTATTTGGACAATTTTTTTTATATTCTTTATTAAAATGCAATTAAAAAAAGACCTATCAATTTTAACTATAAAGTTAATATTTTTCGAGATATGAATTTTTAAAGGTTCGAAAAATCTCAAATTTGGGTACCCACGAAAAAAATAATTATTTTTTACAATACATTCAATAGTTAATAATATTCCCAATTAAGATTTAAAAAAACTTTATTGCTTATACCTGTTTTTTGATTGTTTTTACTGTGCTTACAAGAAAAAATGAAGCTTCATTACTACTTTAATTATTTGAAAAATTGATTTAGATAAAAAACTTATTAAAACAAATTGTAGATAATTTAATTATTAGTAATATTTTAATCTCCTTAACAATTTTAATAAAGTTAAAAATTTTTAAGATAAATGATAAACAATGTTTCAGGACACACACACACACACAATGCAGGCTATGAATCGGAGGAACGGCGCGGCGAGGCGCGGCTATAGTTAAGGTGCTTGCACACTGGAGTGACGCGACACGACGCGACGCTACGCGAAATCTTTTAAAATGTGTCAGTCGGTTGCGAGCTGTCTTGGAGAGCTTTTCGGACAAAGATATTTTTGTGTTTGGAGTAATTCTGCTATGGAGGAGAAAGAAAAGGAGAGTTTGGGTCCATAAAATTAATAAAACGCGTGTAAAAAACATCATTTATTTCCAGATTTGAAGAAAGATGAAAAAAAATTTTTCAAATACTTTTGCATGTTAAAAGAAAAGTTTTTTAAACTTTTTAGTTTAATACAGACGTCTATAGAACACCAAAAAGTTGCTTTCACATACCTTAAAATCAGAATTCACTTAACAACTTATTTAGATTAATTAAAAAAAAATATATTATAATAATAAAATACAACTATCACAAAAATAACAACAAATGAACAAATGCAGTAATAACAGAACAGAGCAACATGTGAGATTCTTTGCAATGATACCCGAAGGAGATAGATGATATTCGAATGCTACGCGACATTGTCGCTTGCAATGAGCTGTTAGTTTAACTGGAGAAAGCATCGATTTGGCATAGGCGGGGCATCATAAACGCATATTCTAAGGTTCTGCCTAGCGATGAATGAACCTCTGTACCGAAACAATAAAATCCCCCAAAAACCCCGGGGAAAAATGGTTACTACAGATACTATTTTTGTAACGCGTGGCTCCCGTATCTTTCTTTTATTTACTTGATAGCATATTATGTTTAAAATTTTACTTAATTTATTCCTAAAATTACATTAAATTATGCTCTACTATTGTATTTTAAACTGTGGATAATATTTGTTATATTTATTACTATGAAGTATAACACAGAAAAGTAATGATGTGAAAATACCATTTTGTTTTTGGGCAGCTACTTAAAAACGCGACAACGTGGCAACAGCAGATTTTTCGTAGAAGCGTATTCCCCCACCTTCGGCTTCCCTCGGGGATGACTCATTCAATAGGGGGTTTTAGTTTAAATGTTTTTGTTGTTGGGGAATTTTTTTGAAATTTATAAATTTTATTTTTGTAATTATTTTTTAAAAAATTAAAAAGGTAAGGGATGCCCGTGAGAAAATGATTCCTGGATTATCATTTCAGAAGAAGTACAAACTATGCTTGTACCATTTTATCGCCAATAATAAACAAAAAATGTTGGGCGCAGCTCTCGATTGCGTTTATGAATAAAATGCTTTCTCTATCTATGATGTCAGCTCATTGATCGCTTGCAATGAGCTGTTTGATCGCTTGCTTGTTCTCCCGACTTGTCTCGAGGTGTCGCGTCGCGTCGCGACGCATACTTGTGAGCGCGCGTAAAAAACAATAAAAAAAAAAGAAATAAACCATAAATTTTTGTTAAAATCTCAATTAAGGATATTATTAACTATTGTATACAGAATAAAAAGAAATATTTTTTATATTTTATTTTTTTTATATATTTTTCATGGTACCGAAATTTCAAATTTTCCGAACCTGTAAAAATCTCCAAAAATATTAACTTTATCGTAAAAAGTCATAGAACTTTTTTATTAGTATTTCAATAAAAAATATTTAAAAAATTGATTCCTTGCAATTGTTCAAACAATATGGCACCAGGTTGCCCCAATGCAACATGCATTTATATCATCGATAGGACAATTTAAAGAGGATTGTGTAAAAAAATTGGTCTGGAATAGTTTTCAGTAAGCATGCGTTCCTCCTGGACTATACCATTTTCTTACTATTTTTGTCCAAAGAAGCTCCCACTATGCGTTACATGTTTTTAAAACATCCCGTATATATCAAAACTGGAAAATAATACTCAATTTTTCTTTAAAAATTTGGTTTTGTGCGTTTTTTTTTACTTTCTTTTTAGAAACGCAATAAGTAAATCAGTATATAATATAAATTTTTATTTATTTCTTTTTAAATAAATAAATTAATAAACCCAAACAATTTTAATAAACCCAAGATTAGAGCTTCGCTTCGCACCGAATTAAGGTGTGTAAGTTAATTAAGAAAATTCACCAAAGAGCTAATAACATTTCGTAAGGATTTCGGCCTTTCCCCAACTTACTTACTATGTGCTTATTTTATAAACCTTCGTGACTTTTGTCCCTTATAATCTACAAAGCCCCTATACCAAAATTCCCTTAGCGGTCCTTTTAAGACTGCAATTTTGTCGTTTATTTTGGATTTCCTGGAAAATGTACTGGTGAGATAACATTTTGTTTTATAATTAAGATAAAGCAAAAAACAAAGTGCTTATAAAAAAACTAAAAGCTCTTTGACCTATATTATACAATATGTAATATGTAAATAAAATTAAAAATAAATATAGTAGACAAAGCCTTATAGTCCAAGAGGCAATAACAAAAGTTTTATAATGTGTTTAAATAAGGTAAAAATTTCACATAGTTGTCTAGATAGGATAGATAAGTAAGTAATCGACTGATTGCCTGATCTACCTGGGTACAGCAGATACTGCGCATACAGAAAAGGTGTAAAAAAATGTTTTACGAAAAAAAGTGTCTGATTTAAAAGTCACAAAGACCATTCGAAAGTTGAGTTGGTTTGAAATAAAAATAAAAAAAGGCAATCACTTCGAAAAGGCTTAATTTTAGACCAAACCACCCCAAAGTGTTTAATCCACGGTGAAATTTTAGGGGTCAATTACTTTTTCTCGGGTTTAACAATTGGCAATCATGAAAATAAAAGTTACGCGGACTCCCAGTATGCGCAGTACCTGGTGTATTCAGGTAGGTCAGGCAGTCAGTTAATTACTTACTTATCTATCCTATTAAAATAGATATATGAAATTTGAACCTGAATCAAACACTTCATGAAGCATGTGTCGTGGGCTGTCCGACTATAAATGTTTGATGTACGATGTGACAGGCATGTTTTTGCTGAAAGCTCTTTAGAAAAATATATTTAACAGGAATCGAGAAATTCTTGCTCTTAAAAAGGTCCAAATATTTGTTAAATAAACGAAACAAAAAAAACGCATTTTGTTCTTTTTTAATTTCTCATAAATCTTAAATTATTGGTCGTAGGGAAATTGTAACGAAAGCAAATTTTCGTTACTTAATTTTCTGCAAAAAATAGTTCGCTTTAAAGAAAAATCTGTAAGAAGATATTCTACGTATTTTTATTAAAATCTCTTTAATAGTTTTTGCACAATAATCTTGCAATCCAATTTCATTTAAATAACATGACAATTTTTGCAAATTCGCTGAGTTCCTGAATATGGTACCTATGAATTGATTTTTTTTCACATATACCTTAGGTCTTAAACTTTCAAACGCTTTTTTATAATAGAAATCGGATCCTTTGGGCGTCCCCAATAATAGTACACTTGCATAAAATATACTTGGATCCAAAAATACTTCAAATCTCTTTCTTTGTCTAATAAAAACCCATCTTCCAAAAATATTTTTGCAAAAAAAAAATTCCGGCGTAATAACGTTTTAAAGCTTACGTCTGGTCCTTTATATTTGTCGTCAGTCCAAAAAGCTGTGTGACGATAAAAGGGTTGTTGATTTCCAAGTATTGCAGAAACACGTCTGGCAACATAAATGCTTTTTTTCCATAGCCATAAGCACGCTAATATTTCTTTCTACATTTTTATAAAATAATACAAATATTGTAAAATTCCTCATTGACAATCTAAAAATACCATACTAGAACGCCAACGCGTCGACCTGCTTTCGTGAACTTGTGATGAAGTGGCGCAACCAATAAAAGCTCAAGGCTCACGCGTTGGAATCCGGGCCCTTAGGATGACGCTACCGCCGACGCAAAAAAGGGAAAGGGGAGTCGCGAAGAAGGTTAAGCGTCGAGAAAATGCTACCCACGAGCGCCAAGAGAAGCAATTCAGTAGGACAATTGGCATGGTCAGTAATGCATTTGTCTGAAGGCTCTCTCTGTTTTATTACGTTAGGAATGTAAATATTTTCTAGCATTTCTGGGAAAATCACCAAAATGTTCTGTTAAATAGTTGATAGGAAAATCCTAATTTTCCCTATGGTTTAGTACGAAGGTGTACATTTTTCTCAGCTAGTAAAGCTACTCTAAATAATTCTCGCTGTCAATTTTAGATTGACATATTCTAAACAATGTTTAAAAGTAAAGTAAAGTGTTATTTAAGTGATGTAATTAACAGTAGCAGGGCAGTATTTAGCTGGAGTAGTAATAAAGAAAAGTGATGGTGACTAGTATGTTAGAGGAATAGCTGGATAATCAAGGTAACTTCTTAACTTTTTGATAATATAGTTTGTCAATAATTTGTACCGAGTGTCACAGGAGTGACAAGTAATACGGGGTGTCCCAAAAAACTATAAATAATTTCTAAATTTGACTTTAAATATACGAACTGCCGTCGGAGTGCGATTCATGTTTTGGTGAAATATAGACAATATTCTTGCTAGAATAAAGTAAATTTTTGTGCTTCTTTCAAGAGCAAAATTTGTACCTGTTCTTCATGCTTGGTAAGCCATTGGTAAAATTGTGAACATTCGGTGTAGATAATAAGTTATGTTTAAGATTACCAAACTCTTGACAAACTGATTTGTGCTATCAGTGCGTATTTTAAGAATAACTTCGTCCCTTTACCTTATTTTGCTATTTTTTTTTAATAAATTTGTCAATGGAAAGGTATTTTCATTGAACATTGTATATTTGTAAATATTGTCTTGAGTTGCTGATACGCCCCATTAGCGTATCACGCCATATTTTGTAGAGTAGAAAATAAGTAATAATGTTTATAAAATTAACACTTGTGTACAGTTGCTATTTGTCATGTCCTAATTAGCAATAGTTATTTTACAGAGCGTCCAAAGCTTAATTTGCACCTATTGTTTTTAAGTTTATATTTAGTCGACAGCAGAGTCTGTCGGCAACTAATTTTAGTGCGGAGGCGTAAAGATTAACGTTTTTCCGCCACCAATATTAGTTTTTTTTTGCTTGGGTAATTTTATTCGCAACAAAAAGAAAGCATATATCGCGTTCCGTTGTTCCGATTTAAAATAAATTTCAAAAAAAAGGGTTAAAGCTCTTAAAACTGTTTATTATCGTTTGAGAAAAACACCTCGTAGGTAAACTACTTTTCCTCAGTGTACCAAACAACAAATTCTAATGAAGCTAGACAGATAAAAAGATATAAAATCTTATAGCTATAAACTAGAAATAAGAAAGTATCAATAGTTTAAACTAAATCAAAGTTTCGAAGCAGGAATGCACTTCGAGTTAGAGTTTGTGGGACCTTAATCTTGGAATGTAATTTCTAGTGTTATTGTGGTTGGTTTATATCCGAATGCCAGTTAAAGTGAGAATTCAAGCGCGATTTGCAAATAAACAAAGTTTAATAAAGTTTACAGGCTTTTAGGAAGTTTATAGTACAGAAAGATATATTCTTTGGCAATCAGTGAAAAAAATTATATCACCTTTAAAAAACAATTAAGTAACTCAAAATTGAAAAATTAAAAAAACTAAATTAAAAGTAAGTTTAAAACTAATAAGGAGCCTACAATTTTTTTGGAGGTCGGTGCGAGCAAAGTCATCGTTTTTATTTTGATTAAGTTTTATATTCGATGGCTTTGCCGGCATCGATCGCAAAATATTTTAGATCCCTAATTTTGAGTTAATTTCTTTTTTGTATTCCATTTAAGTTTACTTAATTGCCTTTTAATTTCGTTTTTTTTTAACTTTAATAATTAAAAACTAAAATATTTCTTTTTGTAATCGGTAGTAATAGTTGCATTGGTAATATTTAAAAAGATGTAATAACTCTGCATATTTAATTAAAAGAGTAAAAAGATGGGTTGCTGAATTGAAGCGTGGTTGTATAATTCTTAAAAACGATCCACCTAAAGGACGTTAAAAAAGTGCATCAACCAGAAAAGGAGAAATTCCATAAAAGCACAAAGGATTTTATTGTGAAGGTAAACAGTATTTTGGCTAAAGTTTTGTGAACTCTTTAGTACAGTGAAAGAAAAATGTGCCAACAAAATTTAATTGAATAGTTTCATTTTGGCCGAAATATAAATAGGTTTTCCTAACAAAAATTAAAAATTATTATTTCTGGACATACAAATATTTAAAGAAGAAAAAAAGATCATTAATAATTAATTTGTTTTAATAAAAACTGAAAAGCACCAAGTTAATAAAACGATTTACGAACTAAACAGGAATTGACACTTAAAAGCATTTTCCATGCCTATCGTGTACTTAATTAATAATATATTTGAAACGGGTGAATGTCCATCACATTTTAAAACTGTCAATGTATCAATATCACCACTTTTATAGGGGGTAAAGTTAGTTCCCCTTTCCCGTGGTGCACCCTGGATAACGCATAACGCTAAATGAACCAACACAAGAGGCGCCAGACAATCTTCTGGCAACAAAAATCACAGGCGCATGCAAAATTAAAAAAAAAATTTTAGAAATCCCAGGAAGATCAATGTCCATGGGGTTCTTTATTTAAATTTATTTACAACCTTTGACACTACAGATCTGTGTTCCAAACAGCATCCACTTTTTCATTAGGTATTGGGTTTATGGAAATTTACAAAAGTATCACATTACCTAAAAAATATAAAAAATAATACGTATTATGTAATTACATTTACAAAAAATCGTGCCCGAAAAGCTTTTAAGATTTGACTTAAAAGTTGCTAACGTAGCGGAGAATAACTCGATATTCTAAAAAATATATTACATGATTTGCATTCAATTAATGGAGTGTTGCATCCTAAATTTGTTCTTTTGGAATGGTATTTAAATAATTCGTGATTTCTAAGTCTCTCAAAGGTACATTAAAATTTAATAAAGGTAAAACGAGGGGGAGTCTATTTGGGATTAATAAGCTTAAATATAAAACATAAATCAGTCATTTGTCGTCTTTCGGCAAGAGGTAATATTTTAAACTGGCGTGCAGCATCTTCAGGTAAAATTGGCCTTAATGCAATACTTTAAGAAATTTTTTGAACTGTTTATTCTGTTAATGTGTATGTTATAATGGGACTCCATACAACGGGAAACAAATGAGAGTTTACTATAAACAAAAGCAATATAAAGTGAGAGCATAGTTTGGATCTTAAAACATCTACAATTTCTTATAATAAATCCCAGCATCCTGTTCGCCCAGAAACAATTTTTTCATAATGAAACCGAAAAGACCACTTACTGTCCAATATGACACCAAGATCTTTAATTTTATTAACTTTCTTTAAGGTTTTATTGCTTATTTTATATTCAACAGTCACAGTAAAAATTGGATATCACAATAGTTAATTTACAAACCACCCGCCATCACCGGCCTGCTCATGTGCATAACCCCTACGAACACCCTACCATATACTTGGGGATTTCAACAGCCATCATGAGGTGTGGAAGTATCCCGACAATGATAAAAATGGCACGGACTGAGGAGAGCGAGAAATTGTATGAAAAGTTCTGTGAGGAGGGGAAGCAGAAAATTGTAGATGAATTGCTCCACAGTATCGACGCAGCCAGACGCGAGATGTGGACCGAGACAGTTGAAAACCAAGATTTTCAAAATAAGCAGACGGGGGTGGTTTTCCAAAACTCGGCAGCAGCAACCACCCGACTGAAAAACCCAAACCCAGTAACCCCAAACCAAGTGGCGTCCCACATAGTATTACCCGAGCGTCCCAAAAACCGCCCAACATAATCAGTTTTTTTTTTGAAAATTAAACTCAACAACGTGCTATTAGATTTCCCTTTTCTCTTCTAAATATCCCTATACCAAATTCATTAAAAGGGGGCCACCCCTACAGGTCAGTGAACAGTTACATAGATAAAAATTATTAAAATAATGTGATTGGTTATAACATCAAGGAGGAAGTGTATAATTTAAAAAAAAGTGACATTTTAGCATCCATATGATTAAAAAAATATATTATTTTATATTTTATATTATAAATTACCCTTAAACAAGTCAAAAATTTAAAATTACCTTATTAAGGATATTAATTATTTTTCTTTCCTATCTTTTTTTTGGGGTTTAAAATGTGGTATTTAATTTCCCCCCAAAACTGCTAACGTATATAATTTATTCCCAATTGAAAACCCCAAGTGGCAATTTTCCTTTTTGAGATGCCCGTCAACTGTCATTTAAGAATTTATTTCCTTGCTTCAAAAGATTAATTCAAATATAAAAAAAAAGGTAAAGGAAGATGCTAACTTGTTTAAAAAACATATTAAAAGATGGTTATACGTTAACATAAAAGACATTAATTTAAAATTTTTTCCCCTTATATATTACAAGAAACCTTTGGAAAATAATTTATTTATATGCAATATAAGCTTTATATATATTTTTCCACCACTAGCATAAAAGGGATAACATTATGTCTACTTCTAAAAAAAAAGCCGACCTTTTGCAGAGCTGTCGCAATTACTTTAAAAGTAATTCAATTACAATTACCAATTACTTTCTAAGTAGTAGTAAATTACGATTACCAATTACTAGCATGTTTTTTTTAAATTTTAATTAAATTTAAAAGTAATTAAATATTTTAGCAATTACTTTATTTAAATTGCCAATATATTAAACACGATACCCCAAAACCCAAAAAAAATA
Source organism: Listronotus oregonensis (assembly GCA_019359885.1). NCBI lineage: Eukaryota > Metazoa > Arthropoda > Insecta > Coleoptera > Curculionidae > Listronotus > Listronotus oregonensis. Next base: position 2,436 of record JAHBCN010022025.1, on the reverse strand, counting down.
TTTATACAACATGCATCATATGCGCACGTCACACTATTCAAACTTTTTTCCCGGCAAGTTCAACATTAAATGACTCTAAAATAAAAAAAAAACAATTGTCTTTTTCCTAACATCAACAGTTTTTTTACAAAAAAAAAAAAAAAAAGTAAAAAAAACGGTGACGGTAAGCAACATTTGAAAATACTAATGGGCGCGGAGGCGGCGTCCGCCGGATTCAAAGCGATCCGCCGTATTTCAAGATGCTCTTCGGCCCCGGCCAAAATTCCGCATTTTTCTGGTTAAGAGAGGTGTTAATTTTTTGAAGTAATTTAATTATTACTAACTAATTTCTAAGTAATTGAATTACTTAGGATTCGTGGACATCAATTACTAATTACGATTACGTTATCCTAATAGTTTATAATCCAAATACAATTACCTTCTTCGGAAACAAATTAAATTAAAGTAGTCCAATAACTGAGAAGTAATTTAATACCATTTTTTAGTTATTCTAATTGAATTACAGACAGCTTTGCCTTTTAGCTTAACAATTTGCTGCTAATTTTATACTTGATCTCTCCGTTTATTTGCATCTTTCTTACAAAATGTTTAAAACTATATTTAAGGGCGCATCCTATCGTCTCTTAGTTCCAGATAACATCTCGGGTGGATAGCATACCAGCAATGATCATAAAATATGTGTTTCCGTACTTTCATCCTGCCTTACTTAAGGTATTCCAGTGGCAAACGACTTTTTGTGATAGTTATGCTGCCGTCGCAACCTATTGCCAAGACATGATGCACAAGCATCCCTTTTACTTATAGACCTGTATCTCGTCTCTTAGTTGTTGGCAAGGTAATAAAAAAATGTATCGATTTCCATGTTTTAAAGTATTTAAAAAAGCACAATATTATACGTAGCCGACATTACGACTTTCGTACTTTTTTCGTTTGTTCCTCGTACAGGTATAGGTCGCGGTTGTAAATTTCGAATTAAACAATACCCCCCATTGGGTTTAAAATACCACAAGTTATGTCTCACAAAGAGTCCTATATATATTTTATGAAGTTATCCCTAAATCACACTAGTATTATTATATCGTTAATCGAAATCAATAACGTATCAAATATAGTGTCACAATTTGTGCAAGATGATTGTGTGGCTAGTTATCTTATAGTGTTGTTTGTTAAGTATTTTTGTTTATTATTTTTGTTTAGGGACAGGAGGTATACAAAGGCTTACGCATCGTAATTTTCTTAATAACAGTATAATTATGTAACTATTACTAATTATTGGATTCTAAACAATCTGTTAATTTGCTTAATAAAGGTTAACGTAACATGCTGTGACCATTGTATATGTATGTGCATTTAAACCTTTACAACCAAACTATAACTTACTTATAAAAAAATAGTTATTTTTGTACGACGGGGCGTAAAACACAATTTTACCCTCCCATTAGAGGGCGTAAAATTGCTCTTTTACACCTCAGGAGCTAAGGAAAAAAACCCGCAGACTGTTCAACAGAGCGAAGAAAACGGGGAGGGGATTAACATCAATCTGCACTCACCGAGTACAATAAACGGGGGCCCTAAGGCCAAACTGGATTCATGGAGGAAAACTGCCAGGAGGTTGAAAACACCAGCACGGCAGCCAGACTCCAAAAATCCTGTCGATCCGGTCAATCCTGTTGGCACTCTAAAAAACCAGATGGAACCTACTCTGAAACTGGGGGAAACATTGGAGATTTTGTCCAAACACATCTACCAGGATCAAGGAAACTCAACTTAATGAGACCTACCCAGACGTCAATGTTCCGAATATTCGGCCCACAAGAAGCGACTGGGAAGTAGCAAAGGAAGTCATAACCTACGAAAAAATCGAGTGGGCAATTGAATCATTTGAAGCCTACAAAGCACCTGGCCTGATGGGATAATCCCAGCACTACTACAGCAGGGAAAGCAAAAACCCAGTTCCACTGCTTTGCAAACTCTTCCGTGCAAGCCTAGCTACGAGCTATTTGCCAAATGCAGGAAAGACTAAAATGGTCTTCATTCCAAAGCCGGGTAAGGACTGCTCCCAGGCAAAGGGCTTGACCAATTACATTTTTCTTTTATGATAAAAACAATGGGGGAAAAATGGGGCGATAGGTATGTCAGGGGGAAAAACCCTTACAGAGAGGCCACTCCACAAAAACCAACATGCCTATCAATCAGAAAAAAAATGCGAATCTGCTCATCATCAACTGGTGACCAGATTAGAACTCGCACTGAACAACAAGGAAATCGCACTTGCTGCATTTCTGACATTGGGGGCTTTTTTTCGAACCTCCTTCAACTCAATGGCCGCAACCTTGCCAGAATAAGTTAACGACACCATTTGTAGGTGGATAAACAACATGTTACTTGGCAGACGAGCGCAAAAAACGTTATTCAGCGAAACAATGGAGGTGTCAG